>VMDO01007947.1:8991-87608 GCA_007922755.1 Pedetes capensis
AAAGACGCATTGCTCTAGGAAAAGCTGTGGCAAAAGATCTCTTTAGAGTATTGAAAAGCAAAGATGTCACATTGAAGATGAAGGTGCGTCTGACTCATGCCATGGTATTTTCAGTGGCATCATATGGTTGTGAAAGCTGGACATTGAACAAGAGAGACAGAAAAAGAATTGATGCTGTTGAATTGTGGTGCTGGAGACGTCTATTGCATATACCATGGACTGCCAAAAGAACCAACAAATCTGTCCTAGAAGAAGTGCAACCAGAGTGCTCCTTGGAAGCAAGAATGGCCAGACTGCGTCTTCCATATTTCGGACATGTAGTCAGGAGAGATCAATCTCTGGAGAAGGACATCAGGTTTGGGAGAGTGGCAGGTCAACACAAAAGAGGAAAATCCTCCACCAGATCTATAGACACAGTGTCTGCAACAATGGGCTTAAACATAATTAAGATGGTTTGCCTGGCACAGAATTGGCAAGTGTTTAGATCTGCTGTACATAGGGTAGCTCGATGGCACCTAACAATGACAACAACAGCAACATACTGCTGCCTTACTTCAGGATAATGGTGGAGTATTTCTTCAGGAAGCCCACACTTTGGAGAATAAGCATGCCATTCACATGGAGAAGTGAAACCTTCCCCTTCCCCATATGCTATGGTACCTTTCCCCATGATCAAGTACACTTGTCAACCTTCTGTCTGGTTGATAAGGTAAAGGAGTAATGGATGGAGGAGGCATCCTATATGAAACATCACTTATCTCACCTTCGTGTCACTTTCTATGCTGAACTGCATAAATGTCCTAGTAGGCCTATCAGTTATGTGGAGGGCGAGAAGAAGAAGTTTCTACTTTCTCATGACAAAAAATAAATAGGCTATTTCATATTCTCTTTGCTATCTTCACATGAATGAAAGCTTATTTTATGACCTTTCTATTCTTTCTAATTTCAACAAAACATTTCACTATGTCCCTGGGCTATATGTTTCTGTTGCTTTGAATTTTCTCACTGTTTTGGAAACCTGTAAATTAGAAACTAACTTAGACATTTTAAGTGGTCAATCTCTGTGTGGTGATGTTTTCTGTTTTCTCCCCAACCTTGCATAGAGGAGGAAGTAGTAAAGCAAAAGCCAAAGTGATTCCATTATGGCCAAGTCTTAGGTGACTGGTAATTAATCAAGAGAGACAAAAACAAACAAACACAAAGAGAAAATTTTTTCATCATCAGACTTTTACTTTGGAGAAATTTTAAGATTGACTATATGGGAATTTTAAATTCTCTCAAGCAAAAATGTCATGAGGTCACAATGGAGGGAGGATAATCCTCTTATTATCTGAAGAATACGTATATAAACAAAGCTTACAGTTATGGAAAAATGTAGCATTTTTAGTGAGATCAAAATAAAGATTTTTTTTAATGTTCATAAATCTCTTTCACTTTCATGAAATAGAAAGTACAGAAGTTGCCTCAAGTCGAGGGTATGTAGTTACTTATTTGCTAAACTGGCCTTGCTAGGATTCTTCCTTGCATCCCATTAGAATTGTTTAAAATCCCTCTGCTGGAGGCCAATCTCTATATAACAGAGCTAGAAGATATTTATTTTAAGTTTCTTCCAATCCTGAGGACCTATCATCTTAGGAAAATAGTAGACACATTTCATTAATATGTAGGCAACCTGCCCAGACGGGAGCTTGATGCCAGATAGCACCTTATTTCTTGTACCTCAATAAAGCAACATTGCTCCTTCAGTGTGTCCACTTATACCTTTGCTCCTGTACTATCAGTGCAGCACTGGCCATGGACTACCCAGGGAGTAAGAGCTCACCAAAGGCTTGCTGATCTGGCTTTCTTATGGAAATCAGAGGCTGAGAATGAGGTTTCCCTGAAGTATAAAGATTTCATTGGCAATATAATAAGTTCACAGATGGCTCCAAACTACAAAAGGGTACATTTTGAAATAAATTACTTTATTTTGTGTGGGCCCAAATCATCCCACTCATATTACTCATCTACAACTATTTTTTCCTTTTCTTGCTGGTCTTAAGGTTTGAACCTGGTGCCTTGCATATACTTTGCAAATGCTCTAGCACTGAGTTACACTTCTAGCCTTTTTATTAGCATTGTTTTTTAATCTTGCAACAGGGTCTCATTAAGTTACACAGGCTTCCTCTGGATTAGAAATTGTGATCCTCCTCTCTGTTACTCCTGAGTTGCTGGGATTACACGTGAGTGCCAATCACTCAACGTGCAACAACTTCTATGTTTAATTTTTGAATGTGGTTAAAATCTGTTAAAGTCATAGTGCTGTGGTCCTGTCTAAATGTGCATTGTTTCAAACATCTTCTGTTTATGTGCTGTCTTCTTAAGTATAGCTACATAGGAAGGAAATTAAGTAAGATTAGAATGACAGCATATACAATAACCTCTTCTCATTGTTTTCTGCAACATTGTGAAGCATAGTCAAATAAAACTAGAAGATCTGGCAGCTCCTGGAAATATTCCCATAAGGCTATTGTCAAGCCAAATATTTTTGGGGTCTAAAATAGTGCTTTGTTTATTGAATGACTGGAATCTAGACATTGAATAGCTGATATCTTTAGAGAAGTTATCAAATTCATAATAATAGTAAAGAATAAAATCACAGACAAGAAATCCAGAAAGAAACATTTCCTCATGATTAATATCCAGGGGAAAGATGATAATCTATGAGGATAATAGTTGCTCAACCTTTATACAGAATTAAAATTTAATACATAAATAACCTAAGAAAATGATAAGCAGTTTATCTCTCCTTAAAAAGGAAGAAAACACAGAAATTTGCCATTTATTGTTTACTTCATTTCTCAAACTAAGTTTGATTTTAATATTACAAGGCATAGTTTAAAAGTTTATAGGTTCATTAAACTTCAGGGAGGCTTATTTTCATTTACTAACAAATAGTACTACACACATATAGCTGAGATTAAAGTTAGATAATGTCTGAATTTCATGATGCATGCTATATCCAATCAGATTTCAACACTATTTTTAAAAATTCAAATTTACTTCTAACTCCTAATAATAACATATTTCAATACTTGGTGAAAGCATAAAAGAGTTAGTTCATGTGAACTTTTGAGCATGGAGGACCCAGATGAGTGATTTAAGTGCTTGTCTTGAATGTGAAAGTGTTAGAAACAAGGAGTCATTTATCCATGGTTCATACAACACATAGGCAGGCATTAAAAAATTAGAAAGCGCTCACAGATGACTTCTCAGGAACAGATACAGCAGTTACACAACTTCTTATTCACCATCTAGTATCACAGATATCAGCCAATAGTCAGTAATTTTGCTTTGCACATTTACAAGTATGGTAAAACATACTTGATCTAGACAAACTATAAAGCACTTAGTAAAATTCATACTATTTCAATGTTAGAACAGTAATAAACTTTACAAACAAGAGCTCATACATTTCTTTATGGTTTATAATCTCTTGTTTGCTTGATAAGGTTCTTAAAAGGAAGTGTATTTAAGTGTATTGGCACATATTTAAAGAAGAGAAAATAAGTAAAGAATTGAAATTAGGCCATTTTATGCTCTCCTTTATTCACAGGTACTGTTTGTTAAAATATGCTATATTTCTCAGTGTTTTGGTGAAAAAATTGAATTTTCTAATTTTTATCCTTAGTCCTCTCTCTCTCTCTGTCTCTCTCTCTGTCTCTCTCTCTCTCCCCCCTTCTCTCCCTCCCTCCCTCTCTCTTTCTTCTATTCGACATGAAACCATTTTTATGAGATGACAATGGTTTCAGACATAGGACAACAGAGTTATTAACAGGCTTCAAAACTCTAGACTCATTGTTATAGCCATGAGAATTTCCTCAAGTTACTATGTATCTATGAGACTGAATCTCTCTCTTTAAATTTGCATTTATAACATTTGCTCTTATTTTATCAAAATGTGCTGAAAACTAAATAGGGTTAAAGTGTTTTAGGATTAAAGTTACTGCATAAATCAAGACACAATATGTTTTAAATAATTATTATGGTACTTCAACTTAGCAATGACAGCTAATAAATCATTTTAAATGATAGTAACGAAAACTACTAATTATGCTAAGTGAATAGTGTCCTCATATAATTCTGCATTTTGTTCTTGGTAACTCACTTAACATGGATAGTTTCTCTTCTCTTTCTTGCCACTCAGTGCTTTGCCAGCATTTTCTTTAATCTTATCAGATCTCTTTGATTTAATTGAGAAGTCACTCTAGAAAGAATGTCATTTTTCTTGCATCTCTTCAACAAAGTAATATAATTAAGATTATGCAAAACAGAAAAGATTCCCAGAGTGCCAGGCAAGAGTGAAGGTCTCCAAAATCCCAAAATTAGGAATTGCTGTAGTCAACATAAATAATTGACATTTAGATGACCTAATTAAAACAAATTATATTTCTGTGGGGGAAGTTATTATTTTAAACACAGGATATTCTTGAGAAGGACCAGACAAAATATCTGAGGTGGCAATGTTTTATATTTCCATAAAATCATGCAAAATTGTTCCTGTCAAAATAATATTCAGTGAATAGAAAACTGTAAAAATTTGAAAATATGTGAGAAATAGATTATTGTTGAATATTGTTAAGGCAAAGCAGCATAATGTTATATGTGACAACTGGAGACAGCTAATTGGCTTATCTCATGTCTCTGAGAATTCTTTAATAGCCTTGGACTTAGTATCATGTCTACAAAAAGGAGACCTTATGGGCTACCATGAAATGGAACAACAACAATTTAATATATGTAAAATATCTTGAACAGTGCTTGAAATACAGTAAGAACTTGGTAGATCTCTAATATATGGTAATTTCCCATTTTATATATTCAAATACTCTAATAAAAAGAAAATTGGAAGCATTAGAAAAATAAAGTGGACACATTACATAATATTGTTTCATATAATTTTCTTTCAGAATTTCATGAGGAAAAAAAATTTTTACATGAAAATTGCATCCTTATCCCAAAACTTCTTATTTCCTTTTCCCATGAAGCAATAAATTCCTATACAAAATCATTTGAAAACTCAGAAATGTATCAGATATGCTCTGATGTTCCCACAGTTTTGAATTTTTTCTAATTGTGTCAAATCACCTTTAATAAAGAAAGAATTATAGATGTGGAAACCCATGCAGGGGAAAAAGAAGCACCTTCAAATTATTTTTGTGAAGGCTTTGGTGCCTTGAAAACAATGTCCACTTACATTAATGAAGAATATAATATCATGACAAGTGGATTTTCAAAGGAAAGAAGATGCTGATAAAACTTTGCTAAAACTTTAGCAAAACACTATTTAAAATGCATGTATTGAAATGACTTTTGTGGTATATAATCTATGAAATAATGGATTAAAGTAATTGTCTTTTGAAACCTCATCTGTTGAGTATCTCTAAATATGCCTCTTGTTGAAAGCAGAAAGTGGTTTTGGTGGGCTTTAGTGAAACTATACCAAATTCAGGTATTCTACTGCAAAACATAAGATGTGTAGCAGATTATCCTCAACAAAACATTAACTCTCTACAGCATTGTGGTTAGTTTTGACAGGAAACCACACTGCCTTAGCTCAAAACTGATTGGTTGTATGACTTTAGGAGAGTTACATAACCTCTCTGTCCCTCTGTTTCCCCATCTGAAAAATGGAGAATATAGCTGTATTTATCCAAAACAATTGTGAAAATTAATGAAATATGAAACATTTGGTATGCATTCTACAACATAAGAGGAACTCAAAAAGTATTACCATCATCCTCATGAGTGTATGTATGTTGTGGTCAGTGGCTGGTATATGAGTTATAAATATAGACATAAAAATTAATCCAATGAAGCAACAAAAGTCATTAACTACACATTTGGAAGTATCCATGTAAAAACAGTATTCTTTTTCAAACCATTTACATTAGATGTTTTTATTAACATAAGATTGTAGAAAGTAACTGACTATCCAGAACAAATGAACAACAAATACGAAATCCTCAGGTTATAGACTGAAGTTTTATCCAAACTCCTTGCATTCTGATGTGAGTTTATAGTCACAAAGTCACATCAAAATGAAGTAGAAATTGGTGGAGCATGATGATAAAGAGTTTTGGCTTCCTGAAAACATAGGCCAATAAAATTATACACCTTTACTATTAATTCCTTGGCCATTATTGATTTAACTCCTCTTCAAAATGTTGATTTAATTTCAAAAATAGTAATAGCTACCTTTTCATTGGCAAGTATTAAATATCAACTACTATTTTAAGTAACTTGCAAAAGTTATTTTATATTTTATTCATCAATCATCTGCAATAGTAGAGTAAACTTTGGAAGTCAAATGTAAAGACAAAAAGTAATTTAGTTTGGTAATCAATTTGAAGTACTCCCACCACTTGATTAGCATAGAAAAACAAACTAAATGCCAAAACAGTTTAAATTCTATCCAATTTTGTAAACAGCTGCTTTCAGGCCCAGTCTCTCATTTGCGTAGAGTTCTCAGTCATTCAGATAGCCTCCCTCTCCTCCTGCATTTTCCCCAAGATAGAGTTTGAGAAGACTGTGTGGGTAGTGATCCTGAAGTTATAGAGTGTAGAAGATCAGTCTGACCTTGTACAAGCCACTGCCTCTACACTAGTTTTTTCTGCTGGCTGAGACAATGCTTCCCGTCCACCAACCAACAACCAGGGCTTCAATCTTTGACAAGGGCATTGTGGTTGTTAGGTACCTTGGAGTCCTGTCCAACTCATAGGGACCCTCGTAGGGTTTTCAATGGCTCATCATTTCGGGATTGTCTTGGGAGTGGATTGCCATGTCCTTCTACCATTTTTGCAGTGCTGGGTATTGAACCCAGGATGTCAGAGACTGCAGAGCAGTGCTCTACCAACTGAGCTAAATCCCAGCCCCCAGCAAGTGCATTCTTCTTCTTAGGTGCTGTCAAGTCTTGTCCAACTCATAGCGACCCTCCTAGGGTTTTCAATGGCTGATTGTTTCAGGATTGTGTGGGGAGTGGATTGCCTCATCCTTCTCCCATATTTGCAATGCTGGGAATTGAACTCAGGACCTCAGAGACTGCAGAGCTGTGTTCTACCAACTGAGCTAAATCCCCAGTCGGCAAGAGCATTAATGGTCCTTTATTTTTGGCTGGGCAATGCTCTTGGAGTAACTTGAGCTTCTTTCAGTACTTCCGAGAGCTCTTCACGTGTACTCCCACCTGTCTGCAATTTCATGATCCACCCAGCCTTTCCTGCAGGATCAGTTGAAGATTCCTGGCAGGCTTGCTGTGTTTCCACTCAGCATACTCTCAGGCACAGACTGAGAGGCCTGAGAAAGCCAACAAGATCCTCTGCTAGCACAATCACAGCTTTCCACTCTTTTACTTAGATTGAATCCATGATGTCTCAATTTTCTTCTAGAATTTTGAAGGGAAAATGGAAAGAGCATTCCATACCAGATATATACCTCAATTTATCTAACACATGTTCTCTCCAAATCCAGAGAAAGGAGATTAAGATTATACTATCTGTCTTGGTCTCTTAAGCACTCTCTCCCATTTCCTTTTTATCCTTTTCATTGGCTCCTCTATACTTGGAGCTTTTATTTATTTCCCCTACACTGTACACTCTTTAGCTCATAGAATGTCAATCCTCAGGGTCTTATATTAAAAGAAGACAAGCCTTTCTCCACACTTTGGCAGAACAGGTAGATGTGGTAAAAGTGCTAAGCAGAAGGGAGAGAAAAGGATTGCTAAAGACAGAGCAAACCCTATCCATCCACAAAGCCTGGATGAGAAGCCTATTTTTTGTTGTTGTTGTCATTCAGGGAGAAAGTATCAGTCTCTCAAAGTTAATGTTGAAAAGCTCAAATTAAAAGCAAAATTAAATTCTGGCAAAGAGTTACATTCATTTACATTTATACATATTTTTTAATCCCAGAAACTGAGGCTCAAGTTCCTGAGTGACAGGTACCAGTCAAGTTCCCATTCTCCCTGCATCTGAGGTCCCACTCACCCTAATTAAGTAGATGCTGACACTATATCTTCTTCCCTACTCTGAAGCCTGAACTCTACAGCTTTAGCCCAACACACTTCCCTGTCAGACTTTGCCAAACTTCTTTGCAATGATCTATCTGATAAATTTTCTTTCTTATGTTTCTACAAGTATAATGTAAAAATGAAAAGTCAAAAAATCATTCAATGTTCACATTTCCATGTTCTCCAACTTCCTTTGAAAGTACAATTAGTGAATCAAATTACATGTTATACTAAACTGTCTAAGGATAAAACTCACCAAAGACATATAGAAAATAACTCCTTAAAATTACTTTTATTGTTCAAATTTATTCAGTCAAGAAATAATTACCAAAGACTCACTTCTTGCCAGGATATTTCAGGAACTAGAATGGCTGCTCTGAACACGATGATTTTCCCCATGGAATGAAATACATATAAGCTCCAGAAACACCCTATGAAGCTCCATGAAAGAGAGATAGATGATAAACACATTAATACTTTGCATGGTGCAACCAATATAGGAAAAAAAAAAAGCAGGATAAGGTGGATATGGTGTGGGCATATATTTTACATACAGTGCTAGCAAAGACCTTTCAATCAGGTGACATTTAAGCAAAGACATGCAGGACACAAGAGAGTATGGAATGCAAGTTTATTGGAAAAGTTCATTTTAGGCACAGAGAGTAACAAGGGCAAAGACCTCAGTGGTTTGCTCCAGGAGGCTCATAGGCACAATTGTGGCCAGAATAAAGGAAGGTGGGGGAGAAATGGGGGCAGATAAAAAGAAGAGGCCTGTGCCTTTGGAACTTTGTCTTTCATTCTGTGAAAGAGGCCATGCCACTGGAAGATTTTTAGAAGAGGAGTGTCATCAAAACTTCCTTGAGATTTTAGGTAGAGACAAGACCAGGAGAGCGTAGCAGTGAAATGAGGAAGAACAATTAAGAGGCTTTGGCAACAGCCCAGGAAATAGATGATACATGTTAAATCAGAATAGTAAGAAACATTTTTTTCTGGTTATTGTTGCTGCCTAACAAGCTACTCCAAAATTTGAGAAATAAAGCAACAATCATTTAATTATGCTTCTTGATTCTGTGCACCAAGAATTTGCACAGGGCCCAGCTGTATAGCTTTCCTCTGCTTCATGAAGTCAAGGGTTTCTACGAAGACATGAAGGCTGATGGATGCAGCTCAGTAGTTGGGAGCTGGTACCATTTGAAGTTGTTTCTCAAATACCTGAAAGTGATGGTGGCTGTCCACCAAACAGCTATGTTTTGTTTCTCCATGTGTCTTAGACCATAGACAGCATGGTGGTTGGGTTATAAGACTGTCTCAATGAAGCTGCATGACTTTTTGGATTTTACAAAGATTCCCTCTGACCAAACTTTAATGAGGCTTCTCTGATGTCATTTCTCTAGAAAAATTCACCCTTGGCCCCTATCTTATCTTTGGTCTTCCAAGCCTAGTTTTAGTAAGAATCATACATTATTTTCATAAGGATCCCTTTGCTTTGATATTAAAGGCCTGCCTTTAGCAAGAATCCAATTAGGTCAGTTTAGCAAAACTCTCTTCATCCTTGATATCTCCTGTTAATAATTTTTCGTCTACTTCCCCCTCACTCTGTTTGTTGGCTACAAATCCTCACCTGTCTTTGCTATATTCAGAATTGAGTACAGTCTCTCCTCTATTGCAATAGTTTTGAATGAAGTCGCCCTTACTATCCTAACAAATGTCAGAATAAATTTTCATTTATAAAATCTAAGCTCAGAAGTCCTGTATTCTCATTTCTACTACATTTTGTTGTTGGAAGTAGTTGCCATCCCACTTAACTCAAGAGCAAGATCATTCAACTCTATTTCTTGGGAAAGGAGAGGTAGCTATTCCATATTAAGATGAATATGAAAATATTCTATTGCTGTGGCCCTCTTTGGAAAATAAAAATTTCTCTAAGTTTGTTTACTATGGAACAAATAAAAAACATAATAAAAGGCATTTTCTGTGATTATTTTTTCACCAAAAACATCAAGGATATGCATAACTTAATAAAATATCTATTTCTATTCTTTTTGGAAAATAATTCATATTTAATGTATCATAGGGTTAAGAACTCAGGGTTTTGCCTCCATAAATGTTTTCAGTCATTTTTGGGTGACTTAGTATTTTCTTGACTTTGGACAGGGTATTTTAATTTCTCTGAATCTCATTGAGAGTATTTTGTTAATGACAATTTTTTTGCAATCAATTTCTGCACAAATTGATTAGACACACACAATGCACATCATACAGAAGCATATACACAATTTAGTATGTAAAATGAGGTAAAAAAGTAGTAGGATTGCTACAGCCATCGTAGTTTTGCCTGTTCCAAAATAGTAGTAAAAACTTCAATTTAAGTGAAGGATTAAATGTTGACACATTCTAGGCTAAATAAAATGCACAGATGAATTCTTCTCAAGGTGCAATTCATTCATAGAGAGGATTTGAAATTCGATCAAATGCCAATGCAAAGGCATATAATGCTTGAATGACATTAATTAGTTGAATATAGAGCCCAAGAGCAAGTGAGGCTCATCCACTGAATATTTACATAAGATTCTCCTATCAAGGAGAAGCACAGAAAAATATCTAGAGCAGCTTCTTCCTCTTATTTACATTCCAGTTCTTATTAACATTTCTCTGAGAAAAACTATGCAAATACAGCCCTTCTAACTTAATAGCAAACTGATATTAAAAGTGAGCACTCTTCTTTTGTGACCAAATGCCTTTAAAAAGCATCTGAACCATGAACGTATTTAAGAGACTATAATTTTATCCAGACTATGTTTTAAGACATCAACTAAGAAGAAAGATTTCAAATATTCCCTTATAATCATAACTTTAGAGAACTTTATATTCTTTAGCTTAACACTAGTATTTGACAAATACTAAATCCACATTTATTAAATATACGTATTCTCCAATTCTTTATTGGCTTTGCCTATTTTCAACTTTTTTCTTTTTTCTTGTTTACATAATTTGAGATCCTGGAATTTTACTCTGATTGCCATAATTTTCTTCCAAAATATATATTTTGAATTTGATTAGGGACATAAACCTTCTAACAGCTTAGACAAGTCTCTTGGATTTTTCAAACTAAAACCATTCCAAATGCATCTTGGCCATTTCATTTTAAAAATAAACCCACAAGCAGTTTCAATACTTTTGAAATAATGTTTGTTTGTTTGTTTTCCTATACTAACCATGTGTTTACTTTAGCATTCAATGAAAGTTGCTAATAATAAATTATACTATTATTACTATTTTCTTACAAGTGTTATACACATCACTTAACAAACTCACCTTTTCCTGAACTTCAGGAATCTTTCACATACAAATCAGCAAAAGGCCAGAAAAGAATCAGTATAGCAATGTGAGTTAGGAATAAATTGGCTATTCAAAGATCATGACCTTTAATACCTTTTTGACTATTAACTTATCATCTACTCTTCTGCTAGCCACTTGCCCTCACATAGCTTTCTTTCTGAAGTTTGTAAAATAGGAATCACAACATTGTACTTACTGTTCAAATAACTGGTACAGGGGCTATAAAATACCTTACTTGCCATAAAATGTCACATAAATATTTGATAATAAAACAGCTATGGAGCTTCATAGTTTAATATAAAACTTATTTCTGCTAAACAAAGCACTAGCAGAAGCAAATAAGATCAAACAGGAAAAGATACAAAAGTTTTGCTCACAATTAAAAGAATGTGCTCATTTAAACTGAGTTTATGGATTGATGAGTAGATATTTGCACAGAGTATGTGATCAAATGTATAGAGTAATCTGGTCATCATATTCGGCTCTAAAAAGACAATCCAATCGAGCATGCTGCAGTTGGAAGCTGGAATTCATGTCATATTCCCATGGGTGTGCTCCACTTTAAATGAGTTTTTGAATGTGGCACAGTGTGTTGTGTCTAATGGCACTGTTTTATGATAAACAATCAGAAGTAGAGAAAATGTTTTCTGATATATTTTTACCACTCATTTGAATATGATCATTATGCCAGCTTTCTGTTGAAATTCTAATTTCATTTACTTAAAACAAACATTAATTATTTCAAGAAAACTTTCCCCAAATTATTATCTTACATAGGGATTTAATCACAATGAAATGTTGCCTAACATAATTCATGTTACATTCAGAAATATATTAGTAATTTTCTGGTTCTTCCTTGTTATTCCTTAGAAAAAACAAAAATAAAGGATAGGTATTATCACCTCTCGCAGAAAAGCTACCTTTAAGTTTTGGTCTCAGATTCACTCACGAGCTTATTATTAAATACTCTTTTAAAAAGTCTAAGAATTACAAGAAAGAAAAAATCCTATGTGGAGGTTGGAACATAATTAAAAAATAAAAGCTAAAGTTGACTTAGCAGAGAAGGGACAATTTGGGGATCACAAAAGAAGGAGGGAAGGATTTAGCAAAAGGAGGAAATCCTGGAGGAAAGGGGGGAGAAGAGGAACAAGGAGGAGTGAGCAATGGGGGAGGGGGTGACCTCAGGGTGAACAGCCCAACTTTAATAGTCATGGAAATAATTATAATAACACCAATAATACCAAAGAATGGTAATAATCCAAATGGGCTAGAAAATTCATGTAATAGTACTGACAATGTAAAAAGATAGTTCACTACAGAAAAAGTTTCGAGCTTAAACATCGGGATCCAAGGATATATAAAAAACTATTGCCATAAAAAGACAAGCAAATGGAAGAGAGGTCCTTGGTGGGTGGGTGGTATGGGAGGAGGAAGTGCACAAGAGGGTAAGGGAGAACTTATTTGTGTAATGTACAACAAAATGCATACATGCAAATGTCACAATGAAATGCATGTCACAATGAAACACATTAAGTTGTACATTAAAAATTTCCAATAAAAAAGTCTAAGCCACCTGAAAAGTAACACCACGTACTGAATGAGGATAAAGACATGAGTAATTCAATTAGCATATACAAAATTTTAAGATGTGTTAAGTAGTATATATAGTAATGTAGGGTGGTTTCAAAACTCCTTGTCCATCACTAAGTTAGGATATAAAGAACCACACTACAATTCCATCTGGTAATAAATTTCAATTATTTCTCTATATATTCCTGAATAATCACTAATCTTTAATCCACTAGTTTTAGTCCATTTGTTCATTCAAAAAGATTCTTTGAGATCTGATACTTGTTAGGCATTCCTAGGTGCTGGAGATTCAATGAACAATAGGTGTAAAAGTCCACACCTGTTGAAGTTTATATTCCAGTATTCATAGGAAATAATGCATTCATTGCTCATCTAAAATCACCATTGCAAAGTAGGTATGATAATTTGTGTGAAAATAGTTGGCAAACTATTGTGCCACATGGATATGTTATTCTCATGATTATGGAAATGATATCATTTCTAATATTACTAAGTGTTAGATGCAAATGCAAGTTTTGAATGATTAATTTCTGGCCCAAGAGTGGAGATAGGGAAAGAAAAGAAGGCATTTAAACATGGAACAAGCTGATAACAGAACTTATGACATTGTGCTTTCTGAGAGCAACTAATGCTGTGGTTAAACGCTGTTGAATGTGGCTCAACTCACAGTGACCCTACGTGCAACAGAATAAAATGTTAATAGGTTTAATTTTTCTCTAGTGTGTAAAAATGTGACAAATATGATGTGGTAAAAAATTAATTTGAAATGCAAATTAGGAATTTTGCATGCAGGGCCATGTGTGCTCTGGTATAAAAAATTATGAGCTTCTTAAGGTGCTTAGAATGGAGCCACTGGGCAACTTTATAGAAGAATCATATCTGTTGCTTTACATATCAGGTTAATGACATGGCAGAGAAGAAGTTCATGTGGATGGACAGGAGACAAGAATTTCAGAGGGCACTGGGACAGAAGGGTGAAGCCATGAGAATCTGAGATGTAGAACCTAGAGTAGAGAGAAAGATGAGGTTCAGAAACAAGGTTAGAAGATAAATAATTTGGTCTTGGTAATGGAATTGGAGAGAATGTGGAAAGAGTCTAAATTTAAATCAAGTTTCGGTTTGCTTAAGGACATAGGTCAAGCCAAAAGAAAACTTATGAACGCACAGCATTTTTCCATTATGAAACTGTTGAATTTAGTTGTGGACATAACAGGAGTGAGAAGCCTAATACCTGAGGAGAAACACAAAACAGATAGCTGGATATAAGAGATGAACACACGCAGAGAAATTATAAATAAAGACCAAGAAGTAAGGGTCATTAATAGGGTATTAACTGAAATCTTCACAGTAAATGAGGCAGTCTAGTGCAACCATAGGGAGTAGGATGTGGCGAACCACTCCCGGAACAATCTAGCCATTGAAAATCGTACCAATAGCAAAGAAACACTGTCAGATATAGTACCAGAAAATGAGCCCCCTAGGTTGGAAGGCACTCAAAAGACTGCTGGGGAAGAGTTGCTTCCTCAAATAGAGTCTACTGTGATAATGGAAATGGAGTAAAGCCCCAGGGACCTCCATTTGCTGATGTGGCACTGCTCAAAATGAGAAACAACTGTAAATATCCATTAATAATTGACACATGGAATGTACTTAGTATGAATCTAGGAAAATTAGAAATCATTAAAAGAGAAATGGAGTGAATGAACATTGACATTCTAGGCATCAGTGAGCTAAAATGTACTGGCATAGGCCTTTTTGAGTCAGACAACCATATGACCTACTATGCTGGGAATGACAAACTGAAGAGAAATGGGGTTGCATTCATCATCAAAAAAGACATTTCAAGATCTGTCATGAAATACAATGTTTTCAGTGATAGAATAATATCCATGTGCCTACACAGAAGGCCAGTTAATATGACTATTATTCAAATTTATGCACCCACCACTAACGCCACAAATGAAAAAAGGGAAGATTTCTATCAGCTTCTGCAATCTGAAATAGATCAAACATGCAATCAAGACATACTGATAATCACTGGTGACTGGAATGCAAAGGTTGGAAAGAAAGAAGAAGTTTCAGTAGTTGGAAAATATGGTCTTGGTGAGAGAATCGAAGCTGGAGATCGCATGATAGAATTTTGTCAGACCAATGACCTTTTCATTGCAAATAAATTTTTTCAACATTATAAATGAACACTAAACACATGGACTTCACCAGGTGGAACATACAGGAATCAAATTGACTACATATGTGGAAAGAGACAATGGAAAAGCTCTGTACAAAATCTCAAAACAAGATCAGGTGCTGACTGTGGATCAGACCATCAATTTCTCATAGGCAAGTTCAAACTGAAGCTGAAGAAAATTAGAATAAGTACACGAGAGCCACGGTATGACCTTGAGTATATCCCACCTGAGTTCAGACACAACCTCAAAAATAGGTTTAATGCATTAGACACAAATGATAGGAGACCAGAAGAGTTGTGGCATGGCACAAAAGATGTCATTCAAGGAGGAAGCAAAAAGTTCTTAAAAAGACAAGAAAAAAAGAAAAGACCAAATTACATGTCAAAAGAGACACTGGACCTTGCCCTTGAACATCCAGCAGCTAAAGCAAAAGGAAGACATGATGAAGTTCAGGAACTAAACAGAAGATTAAAGAAGGCAGCTCAAGAAGACAAAAGCAAATATTATAATGGCATGTGCAAGGAGCTGGAGGCAGAAAAGCAAAAGGGAAGAACACGCTCTGTGTTTCTCAAGCTTAAGGAAGTGAAGAAAAAATTCAAGCCTCGAGTGGCAGTAGTGAAAGATTCTACAGGAAAAATATTAAATGATGCAGGAAACATCCAAAGAAGATGGGAAGAATACACAGAGTCATTCTACAAGAAAGAATTGGTAGATGACCAACCATTCCAAGAGGTTGCATATGAAGAGGAACCAATGGTGTTGAAGGATGAAGTGGAAGCTGCCTTGAAAGAACTGGCTAAACACAAGGCTCCAGGAATTGATGGGATACCAATAGAGATGTTTCAGCAAACAGATGCAGCACTGGAGGTGTTAACATGTTTATGCCAACAGATTTGGAAAACTGCTACTTGGCCAACTGACTGGAAGAGATCCATATTTGTGCCTATTCCCAAAAAAGGGGATCCAACTGAATGTGCAAACTATCGGACAATATCATTAATATCACACAGCAGCAAAATTCTACTGAAGATCATTCAGAAGCGACTGCAACAGTATATAGACAGGGAATTACTGGAAAATCAAGCGGGATTCAGAAGAGGGTGGGGAACCAGGGACATCATTGCTGATATCAGGTGGATACTGAAAGCAGAGAATATCAGAAAGATGGCCATCTATGTTTTATTGACTATGCAAAGGCATTTGATTGTGTGGATCATAATAAATTATGGATAATACTTCAGAAACTGGGAATACCAGAACACCTAATTGTGCTCATGAGAAATCTGTACGTGAGCCAGGAGGCAGTTGTTCGAATAGAACAAGGAAACACTGAATGGTTTAAAGTTGAGAAAGGTGTGCAACAGGGCTGTATACTTTCACCCTATCTCTTCAATTTATATGCTGAGCAAATAATCTGAGATGCTGGATTTTGTGAGGAAGAACGAGGCATCAAGTTTGGAGGAAGACTCTTTAACAACCTGCATTATGCAGATGACACAACTCTGCTTGCTGAAAGTGAGGAGGATTTAAAACATTTACTGATGAAGATCAATGATCATAGCCTTCAATATGCATTACAACTAAACATCAACAAAAAAAAATCCTTATGACTGGGTCAGCACGCAACTTCACAATAAATGGAGAAAAGATCGAGGTTGTGCAAGATTTTGCTTTGCTTGGCTCTATAATCAACACCCGTGGAAGCAGCAGTCAAGAAATCAAAAGACGCATTGGTCTAGGAAAAGCTGTGGCAAAAGATCTCTTTAGAGTATTGAAAAGCAAAGATGTCACATTGAAGACGAAGGTGTGTCTGACTCATGCCATGGTATTTTCAGTGGCATCATATGGTTGTGAAAGCTGGATATTGAACAAGAGAGACAGAAAAAGAATTTATGCTTTTGAATTGTGGTGCTGGTGACGTCTATTGAATATACCATGGACTGCCAAAAGAACCAACAAATCTGTCCTAGAAGAAGTGCAACCAGAGTGCTCCTTGGAAGCAAGAATGGCCAAACTGCGTCTTACATATTTCAGACATGTTGTCAGGAGATAACAATCCCTGGAGAAGGACATCATGTTTGGAAGAGTGGCACATCAACGCAAAAGAGGAAAACCCTCCACCAGATGGATTGACACAGTGTCTGCAACAATGGGCTTAACCATAAATGAGATCATTTGCCTGGTACAGAATCGGCAAGTGTTTCGATCTGCTGTACACAGGGTTGCTATGAGTCAGACTCGAGTCGATGGCACCTAGCAACAACAACAAGTGTAACCATGAAGGTTAGAGAGAATTTCAAAGATGCGGTATGTGGTCAGTATTATTTGAACTCCCACGTATTTGTTTTATTTAGTGTCCCCTTGCTCAGGAGGCTAAGCTCCCCTTTAATCTGTCACCTCCTTATTTGATGTAATTCTTTTTTCTGCTTTGGAAGAGAGAATGGGCTTGTGAGTAGCTGAAGCGGGGTTATTGGGGAAGACAAAGAGGGGAGACCCAATTCTCTTTTAGATTATGAATGTGATCATGCATCTTCTTCTCCTCTCTCCTTTTCTTGCTTCTCCAGACTAAAGTTGCAGAAAATATCAATCAAATATCAAATCAAATCAAATATCAATCAATTAAAAATACCAGTCATGAGCTGGGTGAGGTGGCACATGCCTGTAGTCACAGCAACTCGGGAGGCGGAAGCAGGAGAATAGCAAAGTCGAGACTAGAGGCAGTCCTGGGCATTTTAGGGAGACCTTATCTCAAAAAGTAAAAAAATGGGCTGGAGGTGCAGTTCAGTTGTACAGCACTTGGAGGTCATTGGTACGGCCCTGGGTTCAACCCCCAGTACCCGGGGGAAAAAAAATATCTATCATTTTGTGTTAAGCAGCCTTGTAAATTATTTAATTTTATTTATTTACTTATTCATTCATTTATTCACTCATTCATTCATTCATTCATTGGAGGCAGGGTCTCAATATGCTGCACAGCCAGACTCTGGCCTCAAACTCAATAGTCCCATACCTCAGTCCCCCTGTGTCAGTCCCCAATGTTATTGGGATTAGAAGCCTGCACCATAGCTCTAGGTTATATATCTGTTTTGTCAGTAGAAAAGAGGAGAAAAACACAAATGAAAATACACAAATAAAATCTTCATACACAATTTTGGAAATATAGACATATTAATCATCCACTTATTTATTCATCTTCACATTCACTAAACAAATGTGGATTGAGACCTACCTTGTGCTACATGCTCAGCAGAGAAATGAGTAAGACCTGATTCTGGCCCTTAAGAAATCCATACTCTAGAAGAGAGGCATTAGTATTATAATGTCCTCTAAGTATTTCACATTAAAAAAAAGAAAGAATCTGCAGACTTCAAGGAGAGAAAATTTTGCTTTTAAATAATTCTGTCTGTATTTATTTTTATCATAAAATATAAAATATGTCAAGGTAATATATTCAATATGCATGAATCAGTTTTCTGTTTAAGTAGCAGTAATGCTAAGCATTGTTTTGTTGTTTGGATGAGGTGACTTGTTTTTGAGTTTCAATCAAATAAATTTTTAGTGAACTCCCCTATGATATAGATACTCAGTCAATTTCTAAAAATGGAAATGTTTCCATTCAGTTTAACTAAAAAGAACACATTTCTCTTGTGCTATTATTTTAAATCAAATAATCCATAATAAATTATGTTATGGAGATATAGATACACACACACACACACACACACACACACACACACACATCAAGGATGCCAAAAATGTATGGACATTTCAGTATTGAAATTGCAATAATATATAATTATAACAAGAGATGAATGCAAGTCACATTTGACTTCTGTAATTACAAGAGGTGCTCAAGGTGGTTACCATTGTAATTCAATTCAACTTCGAAAAGTAGTACATACAATAACATCTCTTAAAATGTGAATACATTTTTTGGCACCCTAGGTATATATTTAAAGTTTTGAGACTTAATTCTTTGATTCATGAATACTTCTCCCAGCATTCTAGATTAGCAATTTCAAACTCTGCCTTAAATGCAACCATTACTTTCCTTTCTGTCCTCTAGAATCTGTTTAAAAGCAAGTCTCATGATATTTAATTTCTCATTAATTTTCAATTCCTCACTACTAAGTGTGTTATGTGTATGATATTCAAACTCACAATATTCAGTTGAACTCTTAATAAATCCTTTTCACCAGTCACACTTAAAAAAATAATCACAGTCTTTAGAAATGTCTGCATAGTCATTTACATATCATTTAATCTTTGTTTTCAATTTTCTGGCATTTTCTAACCTTTTTATCCTTATGTCCTTCCCTTTCAACTATTCATGAAGTTTTCTCACTTGGATACAAAGCAATTTAAGTTTTTCTTTTTTTTACTTACTTTCTTGTATAGTCATAAATTTGCAAGATTATAGAAATCTATAATAAAGCACCAAAAAAATTCAGTTGAATTTACTCCATGGTTCAGCAATACTAAATACTTACCATTTTCAAGACAGTTGAACTGACTCTGTTTTCCAAAAATCAAGGAAGACATGTTCTAGTGAAATGTTTTACCTGAAAGGAAACAGAAGGACAAAACAAAGTACAATAATTGCATGCATAGTTCTGCATTAAATACATACATTCTCAGTGTAAATTTGTTTCAATGTGCCCTGTCTTTTGCCAAAATATTAAAACAAATAAAACATAAAGAATACTGTCAACCCAAGTACTTACAAGGTAAACACACAACAGCAACAACAACAACAACAACAACAAATTTAAGTACAAGAATAATTTTCAACTGCCATTGTTGAGACTGTCCATCTAAACTCCAAATGCTGAGAGATCAGCACCAGGGTTAACAGAATATCATAAACAAAGGCTAAATGTCAACCTTTAAGCCATTTCTATCTTTATGTCTTTCTGTTACAGTTGTAAATTCTGTAACTATAAAAGCAGATGATTCATTGCAATTGTGAGACCATTTTCATCTGAACAATCAACAGTAATGATGTGTTATGAATAATACAGTTGAAAATTGATTTGATGTAAATTCTTACCAAGATATTTTGGACATGTCCCAGGCTTCAAACGGATTGAACTATATTGTAGATTATACTGCTTTTCTCAAAGCTCTCTTCAAGGGTAGAGAGTATTTGAACATCATCATAATTATCCTTTAAAAATAAGCACAATCTTCCCTCTTTTAACAATATATATAGCTATAGTATTTCCTAAATGAAATGATCTTTCTATGTTTTATATCCAATGAAAAAGGTCACTTAGAGAAAGGGATCTCACTGTTTACAGCTCACCAATTGAAACTCATGTCATATTTGCCTCAAGTTTTTGCGAGAGAATACTTCTCAAAGAGTAGTTTCAAAACATTGTAATGACTCTTTACTTAATGTCAAAAAAATCTTGCTTTTAGTCACAACTGTAATACTGTCTAGTTATAATACTTCTGAAAAGTCAAATACAATCAGAATATTTTTCATTTGAATGGGACTGACTAGTCTAGTGGTACAAAAACCTGGTGGATATTAAACTTACCTGCTAAAGTTTTTTTTTTTTCTTTTCTTTTAATGCAGATGCCCCCAATCATCCCCAGAGAAGTTAAAGTAGAATTTCTAAAAGTGGGACTGAGGCCTTTATATTTTCTTAAGCTCCCCCATGTGATTGTAATATGTATCTAACAATCACTTCCAACTCTAAAATGTTCTGACATTTTATAAAACTTGCAGTTTGAGAACCCCAGCATGTGTTTTAAATGAAATCTGGGGAGAGAATTTCCAATGTAAGGTGTTGGTGTTTGTTCTATCAATTGCATACATAATGTAGGCTGACAAGAAAAAAAGAGAAAGAAAGAAAGAAACCCAAGGAAAAAAATTAACAGGGAAGGTAGACAGGCCATGCAAACGAGAGCTCAATTACAGAAGAGCTGTCTCCAGGAGACCAGAGTCACGCTCTTTAACATTCTAAGTGATTGGTTTGTGCAGTGAACCAAATCTGAGCAGTTCCAACGTTTGAAAATGTAATGACTTAAATAGAAATACTAATATATCCTTCAAGGTCATGAAACAATTCCTTGGCCTTAGGAAACATGTAACTTTTGTGGCCTCATGTAGGTCAATTTGACAAACCCTTTGTAACCTTAAGTTGCATCTTGCTCCTTTCTCTGCATTAAAATATGTTAATATCAGCTTTGGAATCAAATTGATTCATTTTTCAAAATCTGCCTTTATGAACTTCCTTTTTATTTACAGAATTACCAAGAAGTTATTCAAAAATTACCATATTTTTCTAACGGAATAAAATTAGTTAAAGGATTGAAGTACAAAAAGGTCATCAAAACAAGAGACTATGAAAGAAATCTGAAAATAGCTATTCATTGGTAATGATAGCTTCAAATTTAATTTAGCTTAAGCCTGGAAAATGTATAACGGTTATGAATTAGGTTTTAATCCTCACACATGTTTAAAGCATTTACCATCCAGGGTATCTCTACCTGTATTAGTGGAAGAAGAACACAGTGTTGGAACAACATTCTAGAAAATTATGTCATCCCAGGTTGTTTCATCTTTTCTGTTCTCCTTTTTTCATTTTCTTTTTCTTTGTTTTTTCCAGCACTGGGAAGTTGAATGCAGGCCCTTGCACATGCTAGGCAATACTCTACTACTAACCCTCACTCTAAGCCCATTTTTGTATTTTTATTTTGAAACACAGTCTTACACAGGCTGCCTCTGGCCTCAAATCTGCCATCCTCCTGCATCAGCCTCCCAAGAAGCTGGGATTACATGTGTGTGCCATGGCTATGGCTCATCCTTTCACTTTCAAGGGTATGCTGTTGAATTATGTATATAAGACACAATACAAGAAATGTGGGCAATACTGCACAGAACTCACAAAGGCTACAATGGGCTATTGATATAAACAAAAAGACATAAATCAGAACCAATAAAGTTAACATTAATCCAATTCATAGCAACAGCTTGCTAAATTAGGGTCACACACAACATTTAGGAACTAGAACTTCCTTTTTAGAAATAAATATGTGGTAGATCAACTTACCTTCTGAATTAACACTGTCTCAAACTATAATTTTAAGTATGTAATAAAATAAATGTATAATACTAGGATAAATGTGTTAATGTGTATCCATAACTACACCATTGTCCTACCTATATATTCTAATTAGTAGTAAATTGGAATCCCAGGTGACCATAATGAAAAGTCATACCATAGAAGTCAATCAAAGAAAATGAAAAGTAGAGATGGATTCTAAACTAATAAAAGATCAGGTTTATCTGTATAAAATATCTAAAGGAGAAAAATAACTTAATTGAAGTATAGTTAATAAAACAACATAAATTATAGTCTATCCATGAAGAAAAATGAGGACATACAATCTTCTTGTGAATGATCCAGGCCTGGTTTATAAGTTTACCTTCTAAATAATTGAATAGAAGCCTGATGATGTGGCACATGCCTGTAATCCCAGTCATTCAGGAGGCAGAGGCAGGAGAATTGCAAACCCCAGGCCAGAGGTACCATGCTTAAATTAGGGAGATTCTTTCTCAAGATTAAAAAAAAATCATTTAAAAAAGGGCTTGGGGTGCAGTTTTGTGGTAGAACTCTTGCAAAGTATACACGAAGTCCTGGGTTCAATACCCTAGTACAAAGAAGAAGAGGAAGAAGAAGAAGAAGAAGAAGAAGAAGAAGAAGAAGAAGAAGGAGAAGGAGAAGGAGAAGGAGAAGGAGAAAAGAAAAAGAAAAGATAAAGAAAAAAGAAAGGAAGAGAAAAAGAGAAAACAAATTGGTTATGGCATGGGATAAAGACCAATGAAATGCCACCAGAAATTTACTTCTTATCATGTTTCACATGCATAAGGATGCATTCAGTTTCTGCTACTTAAAAATACTTAGCTACAGTAGCCTTTCTTAGACAAAGGGAATAGAAGAAAGGGCAGAAAAAAATAAACAGTAATAAAACGCTACAGAGAAATTAGGAGTGAATCTCTAGGGACAATTTCAGAGTAAGAGAGAAAACAATCTCATAAATAATCTGAATAAATTCAATATGTAATTATCACAACATATATTTCTTGACCTGAATTACCCAAAAATATTTTAAACACAGGGATGAAAATAATCTTAAGTATTAAGAAAAAAAAACTTTCAATAGTATGGCTCCATTAATTTCATAATATTTGGTTCTCAGTACTTAAAAGGTCCCTTATGTTCCATCTCTTAAATTTTAGTAAATAACTCTGCTGCTTTTGCTAAAACTGTGCTAAAAATCTAGAATGTCTTCAAATTTAGATACTAAAAACAAGAGATATGGTAATTTAGCTTATATATTGAAATGTGGATGTAAAAATCTTAAATGGACCCAAGTCTTTTCACAAATAGACTAATTAAATTGTAGTTTGGTTTAAAAGTTTTATTTTGGCTCAATTAACTCATTTTGCCCATCTTGGCTAACATGTTCCACAACTTCAAATGGATTAATCATCCAGTCTGGCATTTGGAACTTTAAATCCATTCAGAACTTTAAATCCACCCTGTATAACTTGTATATGTGAGTAAACATCAGAGATATCTATAAACACTATAAATGAGTGTTCTTAAAATCTAAAGTGCTAAAAAGAAAAAACTCAACAATTCAGTAGCAAAGTCATCTTTAAATAGTGCAAACTTGTTAATAAATCCCATGATTATGTACTTCATTTTAATGAATTTGATCTAGTTTCATTGGAACTGAAGGCAACTTTAACTTTGAAATAAATCTAAAAGGTACATCACATCCATTCACAATATTTCAATCTTGATGTTTATGTTTGTATTGAAAAAATTTAAATACAATAGTTGTTGTTGTTGTTAGGTGCCGTCCAGTCGGTATCCGACTCATAGCGACCCTACATACAACAGGGGAAACACTATTGTCGGTGCTTCTCTGCTATTCATAGGGTTTTCAATGGCGGATTGATTTTTGGGAGGGGCTTGCCAGGTCCTCCTCCCAAGCCTACAGCACCTGGTGTTCCTAGGAGGTCTCCCATCCAAGTACTAACCAGGCCCTACCCTGCTTAGCTTCCGAGATCTGACGGGATTGGATGCCACAGTGCTACAGCCGCAGGAAGTACAATAGTAGGAAATAGTTAATAGAATCTCTTTTAAACCACATTCTTTAGCAATCATCTTACTTCTGGGTCTAGGATATTTGGTGGTGTTAGCTATCAGAGTCAATTCCAACTTGTTGCGACTCTATGTACAACAGAGTGAAACACTATCCGACACCATGCCATGCTCAGAACTATTGTCAGTGCTTCTCCACTATTCACAGATTTTTCTGTGGTTGATTGTTTTGGGTGCAGGCTGCCGGCTCCTTTTTCCAAGCCTATAATATCCGATATTCCCAGGTGGTCTCCTATGCAAGGACTAACCAGGCCCTGAACCTGCTTGGATTCTGAAAACTAATGAGATGGGATACCAGGGTGGTATGGCTTCAGGAGGGTGTAGGATAAGACTTGCAAACTCTCACTGGGTATTCTGTATGAAATAATCACTCAGAGAATTAGTCTTAAATTTATTATTAATGCTATTAAAAGCATTCATTGATTTTTGGAACTATTGAAAAACAAATTTTCTAAAGATTAGAAATGATGTAGTGAATTGCTGAGACTCCTGGTGTGCAGCATGTTAGTTCATTTATAAACTAGCACTGCTAGGAAATCTTAGCTGACATTCCCATCTGCGGTAGAAGCAATGACACCGAAAGAGGCAAATGCTTTTCCAAAAAACAATGAGTGTTTCAAATATGGAAAACTTCTTCATATTTATTATCAGTTAATGTTAAATATGACATTTCATGTATGATTGATCATTCCATATAACCTCTTCAAATGCAAATAAGATCTCATTATTTGCAAAGGAAGTTTCATCTACTAGTAATGAAAATTTGTTTTCAATCAAGTTCATCTTATAACTAATTTTAAAATTTTTTTTTGTTTTCTCATTGATTACTCTTCAAACAGTATCTTTGCTCAGTGAAAGAGGAAATTACTTGCCATTTGGTTTTCTTTGGTCAGTATACCAAAAGCATCATATATATATATATATATATATATATATATATATATATATATATATATATATGTTGTTGTTAGGTGCCTTTGAGTAATAAAACTAATTTTTCATAATAATGTAAAGACTACCATTTTGAAATCATGTATGCATATAGAATAAGTAAATAGAAATTTATACTTTTCTTAGAAGGTTTTTAATGCACTCCAGATACAATGTTAAATTTTTCAAATTTTTCCTTTACATCTTAACAATATGATACATGCTTGCAAATTTTGTGAACATCCTTCTTTGTAAAATTTTTACTTAATTTTAACAGCTTGTTCACTTCATTAGAAGAAGACAAGTTTTAGTATAGAGGAAGCCTGTACAACTTAGAAAGACCCTATCTCAAGATAAAAAATAAATAAAATTAAAAATGGGGCAGGGGGCAGCAGGGTGTGGGAAGCTCATTGGTAGGCCACTTGTCTAGAATGACCAAGGCCTTGGGATCAAACTCCAGTACTGCAACCAAACAGAACAAAATGAAATATATATACACACACGTGTATGCTTGTGTGTATACACATACATATTCATATATATATAATATATATATAATCTAACTATAATCTGTATCTATATATAATCTAAATATGTGTGTGTGTGTGTGTGTGTGTGTGTGTGTGTGTGTGTGTAATCACATACCAAGAAACACTACAAGGAAGGAGTATGGATACATGGAAGGAGTAATTACTACGTCAACCTACAACACCATGTCATTCAGAATATGATCCCAAAATCCTATTTCTGGTTTATAAAAACCTTTTGTAATCTGTCAATTCACCTCTTCTCTCTCTTCTTCTTCGTTGCATTCCAGCTACACTGGACCTACTCCACCTCCCATCTCAGTCCTCTGTGATCTTCCATCCAGACTATATGCTCTTCCTTCAAATCTCCTCAGTACTGTCCATCTCTATGTTTATGTTTTTGTTTTGTTTTGTTTTGTTTTTTTGAGGGGGTACTTTATTTTGCTTTTATTTTATTTTTATTTTTTGACAGGATGTTATCATATAGCCTAGACTGGCCTGAAACTTCCTACATAGAATGGGCTGGTCTCAGACTCACATGGATTTTCTTGCCTCAACTTCCCAAGTGCTGGGATTACAGGTGTGCACTTCCACCACACTTGGTTTATGTTTTCGTTCCAATTAAAGAGATGAATACTGAATCAACTACTCAAAATGTCATCCACAGTCCCTCTACTGGAGGGCAACATGCTTTTCCATTCTCTGTAGGATTTATTATTTACTTTTGGCTTAATATTTCTCTTTACTACAGCGATGTTAGCATCATGAGATCCAAGTATTAGTGTTTCACTGTCTTACCTTCAGTACAGTCATCTCTTGGTATTCACAGGGATTGGTTTCAGGACTCCTAAGGATAAGAAAATTCTGAGGATGCTCCAACCCTTCATGTAAAATAATGTTTTATTTACATAAAACATACAGATATCCTCCCAAATACTTTAAATCATCTCTAGATTTCTCGTAATACCTAATACAACACAAACATTATAAAAATAGGTGTTGTCCTTTATTGAAAAATATCTATATGTGTCTAGTAAACACATAATTTTTTCACAAATTTTGATCCATAACTGGTTCAATGTGAAGATGCCGAATTCCTGAACATAGACAGACAAGTACAATGAAAACAGAACCTTCCCATAAAACTGTAATGGAAAGGGCAAGCACCATGGTACACATCTGTATTCCCAGTAACTCAGGAGGCCAAGGCCAGAGGATTATAAGTTTGATATTGGAGGCAAGACTCTTTCTCAAAGTAAAACAATTTTAAAAATTAAATAAGGAAGCATCTAGGGATGTAGATCAGCAGTAGAGCATTTGCCTAGAATGTATGAGGACCTGGGTTCCACCCCCCAGTACTACAAAAATCTAAATTTATTTATTTATGTATTTATGCGTTCATTTATTTTTTATTTCTAATGTAAAACACTTGTATGATTTCAAATTTTCTAATAGCCACATTTAAAAGGTAAAAATAGGTAGGTGAAATTGATTTTAATAAATGTTTAATTCTTTTTTATTAGCATGTATTTATTGCACAAAGTAAGGGGTTTGATTATGACATTTCTATACCTATATATGTGTGTGGGGCACGCGCCTCCTGATCTGGCCTGGAGGTTCGGACGGGCGGTGCCACCGAGCACACAGATACTAAACACAGTTCATTGGGGACCCTCGGGTGAGGGGCGCGAGTACTCCACCGGCCCCCGGGACCACGGAGGAGATGGGAGAAAGGAAAAGCCTCAGGCACTTTTGCCTTCCAGGGGCAAACACCTGGGTTGGTTGTCTTGGTGGTCACAAGGAGACAGCTGTTGCTTCGTCGGTGATCAGACAGAGAGCAGGTTCTTTCCTTATTGATGATTGCAACGGGAGAGCGTTCTTTCCCTACCAAAGGTCCCCCTGAGAGCAGCAGGAGAGG
This sequence comes from Pedetes capensis, assembly GCA_007922755.1. Classification (NCBI taxonomy): domain Eukaryota; kingdom Metazoa; phylum Chordata; class Mammalia; order Rodentia; family Pedetidae; genus Pedetes; species Pedetes capensis. The sequence continues at coordinate 36,711 of VMDO01007947.1, forward strand.
TGTTTTCTCATTGTTGGTCCAGGCTGGAACGGGCAAGAAGGTGAAAAAAGGGCCTAATTGGCCTAAAAGGGGTGCCAAAAGGGGTCGAGCTGCCCCAGTGCAGCTTCTTATATAGCTCGCCCATAGAATGGCCTGAGCCAATCAGCTTTCAGTCCAATTGTCCAATCAGGAAGGGTTTTGTACAAACGTGCAACCAAGTTACTTTCATTTTCCCTAGATTTCTAATTTACAAACCAGATATTCAAAAGCTGTTTTCCCAGTTTGGGAGTTTTTGCCAATTTCCTCTCAATTTTTCCCTACATATGTGTAGTGTACAGATACAGTAATTTGAGCATATGCATCCTCTATTACTGTACATTGCATTTTTATTTAATCCAATAAATCTAAAATATTATCATCTCAACATGTAATCAATTTTAGTAGGTAAAATATATATTTTATTTCACATTCTCTTAAAATTATTTTTAAAATATAGCTTACATCCTCTCAAATTGAATATGTTCTCATTAATTACATTGGCTAAGTGACTACCATTGTGAATAGCACAAATCTAATTTACTCTTCATACTCCATAAGTATTATCATTATTACTTTAACTTAACCAGTCTACACACAAATAGGCCAAATGAAACTGAAGGAAAGTCCTGTGGCAAAACTGAAGCTACCAGGTCTATAGCTTATCAGCTTCAGGCAGGTCTTAGTATTTCCCTCACTTCTTTATCACATTGTCCCTGAAGGTTTTAGTGCATGTTTCTCCAATTTTATCACAATGTTCTTGAATGCTTTACTATTTCTCTAGTTTTCTTGATCTCATTGCTCTGAGCTCTTTTAAGTAAAGAGTAAAACATTCAACTGCACTGAGATAAGGGCTGCAGACAAACAAGAAAAAACTCAATACAAAATATCTCAAGTCAATTCTCATCCTTGTTTCTGTGTTCACAAAAGTGATATATTTACTCAGAATTAGATGTTTTGGTCATTTGATGAAAAAATCAATACCTTGTCTTCTTTAGCCTTTTTTATTTCTGTTGTAGAATTCTCTTGGTCAAAATCCCTGTCATGGTCTTTGTGTTCACACCAGAGGATAACAAACTTGACTTCTCCCTGTCTCCAGGTAATTATACTTGCAGTTTGTTTTGCTTAAAGACTTATTCTCCTCCCTCAACCCAGTTTCTCTTTCAGATGAAATAACACTTCTTCAAAGCACTCTGATTCAGACCCTCCTCCCTGTTATACATTCACATGAAATACACCTTTCTTCATTGCACTTACCGTGATTGTAAATGCGTAATCATTTGAATAATTATCCTTGAAGCACAGAATCATGCTGCATCCCAGTATAGAATGTAGTTACTAAAACAAAATAGATCCTCAAAAAAAAAAAAACTGAGTTGAAAGTTTAATACATAAAAAATGTAATTGTTGAATATATGAGATGAGAAAACTAGAAAAGATCTACAGTGACAACTAATATCGAATCCTATCATTTAACAGAGCAATCCTAGTGGCAACATAACAAAATTCTGTATTCAAGTCTGTTTCTCTCTCTTTCTCTTTCTCTCACTCTTTCTTGCTCTCTTTCTCTCTCCTTCACAAATGCCCCTCACATGGCTGCTTATTTGTATCTGAAAAGCTTATTAATTTATAAATAAATATAGTATAAGGAGGGAAATGCCATAGGGCAGAGTGTGGGACATTATGCGGAAAACTGAGCAGATGGCCAAGGGATGTGCCATGCTTCATTATTAAGCAACTGTGTGACCCTCAGGAACTCTGTACCTTAAATTCATTCTTTGCAAAATGACTTCACTGGATTTGATCTCTGTGAGACCTTATTTTATCAATTCTAAAATGCACTATTTCGCCTACATTTTAAACTCTCTGAAATCAAGACACATCTTACAATCAATGCATATCGCATCCCTGCCAAATGTAGTTGTGAGTGACATGAACAAAATAAAAAATCTTCCTTTTATACCTTGTGGAAGGATCAGGAAAACACTAACACTAAAACATTTTTGATTGAATGAAATACAGGGACTTTAAGCAGCAAAATTCTAGGTCATATCTTTTACTACTTATTCCCTAACATTTATACCATTATCAATTAAAAGATAAACATTTATAGAATAGTGTTGCTTTGTGTGAATTACTGACCTGATTCCTGTTTATCCTTTTATAGGTCAAAATACCCAGGATGTTTAGTCTCACAACTACTACAAAAATATTTACAGTAAACTGGGCATGGTGGTGTGTACCTATAATCCCAGATACTCAGGAAACTAAAATGAAAAAATCACTTGAGCTCTGGAGTTTGAGATCAGCCTGGGAAACATAGTGAGAACCCATCTCAAAAAATATTTATAGATATAGATATACATATATATAAGTGTAAAATATATAAAAACATATTATGCATATTTATAATACATCTTCACATTTAACTAATTCAAATGCCACTAACACATCTATCTTTACCTAAAGATATTTTTATTCTGGTTGAGGAAATAGTCCTTGATCTAGAATTTTTCAAAAACAATGCTTCTTTTCCTTAATCAGTATAAATAGAATACACATTACAAAAGACTACAAATAAATGTTTCTACCATGCTTCATACCCTTTCACATCATAGAAGATTTTTACTTTTTATAAATCAAGGATTATATATAGTAGGTGTCAAAGGTGTATAAATATTAACTGTATCAAAATTGTAATATTCATTTGGATGTGTTGGCACACACTTATAATCCCAACGACTTGGAAGGCTGAGGCAGGAGGATTGTGAGTTCAAGGCCAGAAGCAGCTTATGTAACTTAACAAGACTCTATCTCAAAACAAAAAATAAAAAACAGGCTAGGGGTGAAGCCCAGTAATAGAGCACTTGTAAAGTATGTGTGAGGTCTGTGTTCAACTCCCAAGTATAGAAAAAAAATGTTATAGTCAATATATACTGATAATAAAAAATGAATAAGTGTCATGTTTGACTTCTGCAATTACAAGAGGTCATACTACACATTATTACCATAATCCAATTCAACCTTGAAAAGTAATACATAGATAATATCTCCTAAAATGTGTATATGTTTTTTGGCAGACCCAGTATTTGTTTGAACAATTATGATATATCTTTAAAAACACTACACTTATTGAGACCACCACTCCCCACCCCTGAGAAACATTTTAGAGGTCTTCCATTGTTCTATCACTTCTTATTAATTGTATATTTCAATGTTTCATGCCCACCTATTTTAACGAATTAAACCAGAAAATTCTCTAGAAAAATCCTGGGTATATACATTCACCCAAACAAAGATTTGTATATACAGGGCCAACATCTGGACACATCCATATATGCACACCCTAACAGCCACAAAGACTTTCTTCAGTGAGATTTTTCCTGTTTTGGCTTTAATAGTTAATATTTTTCTCTAAGCTACATCAGTCCTTCTTGGGTTAAAAGCAGCACACTTTGTAATCTCTTCCATTTGTAATCTTCTCTTCAATTTGTTTTAAGCATTGACTTAATGGCAAATCTTCATTTAAAACTGGTTTTACTAGTTTTTCCTATGTAACCACTGTTATTTAAACAGAGGTGTTTGCACTTAATGCCAACTGAAGGCAGCATGAGCTGTCTAGATAGTGCATTAGGGAGATCAGCTGATGGATTACAAAACTTTGCATTTCACCAACAGAAATGAATTTGAATTCATCAATTTTATTCCCTTATGCAAAATTTAGGGAGTTCAGTTTATGAAGATCTGTCAAAATATTAGATTAAACACCTAGATGAACGAGTTAAATTAATTTAATTTTGCAGTTTGCCTTGATTGAGTTAGGGTAGTTCTATGCACAAAACAGAAGCTCCATGGGAAATTGAACCTAGTCTGGGAAACGAGCAGGGCAGTAGCAGCTGGGCTTAACTGAATGGTCAGATGGTGTTAGAAATCAGCAACAAGGGAAGGGAGGTGCCTAGACTTTCCTTGTAACACACATGCCTGTCTTTTATTTAACAATTATCTGATGTCCCTGAAAGAAAGTAACCACAGTAGTGAATAAAATTAAGATGAAAAAAGGCCACTGAGCTTGCAAAGCAGAGCAGATCAGTCAGGATGACCAAAATGAAAGAGAAAAGGGAACAATGATCCTGCTGTGTGGTTATATAGCACCTTTCATGGAAACAATGTGAGAATTCTCTATTTTTGCAGGCCAGCTCCCTAGAGGGCTTTGAAAGCAATTCAGGAGGGAAATAAAAGGATTGCAGAACAGATTTCAGGCTTGAATGATAAAATGGACATTCTGCAAGACAGATTTTACTGAATTGATAACTGGATGATTGAGGCTGTCACACATAAATAAATTGAAAAGGAGTAAAACCAAAAAGAAAGCAGAAATTTTTGAAAGGATATATGAGTATAAAGAAAATCTGATGACCTTGAAGGAAAGTCAGAGAACCAGCCTCTGCATTCAGAGACAGTCAAGAGGATTCAAATCTGGATGGCTTCTGGGCTCTTGACAGCTATGATCAATACCTAGGGGTGACATCCACACATCTGCATAACAGCTTAGTTCCAGCACTTTACAGTTAGCCAGGATTAAACAGTTATGGAATCATGGAACCAGTAAATTGATTTAAACATAGTTTCCCTGAAATCTCATCACTCTTTCTTTCTTCTTCTTTTCATTTCTCTCATGAAAGAATGAGTCTATAAAAGAATAGCTACAGAGGAGCCCATAGTGCAGAATCCAGGCTTCTGGCTGTAGTTTTTTTCCCCAAGTGTCTTCTAGGGGTAACATGGACCCTCAAATTATTCCTTACCTGGGCTACATCTTACTGCCTAGGAGTAATGGAGGGATGCCAACTTGGCCAGCTCTGTGGGTCACAGCCTAGACCCTAAAGGAAGGAGCATGCCCAGACCTGGCTCAAGCCCCCCAATTTCCTATGCCAAGAGAAATCAGAAAGGGAAAGAGTTCTTCTGGAAGCTCTTTCACTCTCTCTTTTTGCTATTAGAAAATATCCATTCAATCTTTTCTCAACCACTGAAAACACTGTTAGGTTTTACAGTGCATTTCTCTTCTAGGAATGATTGGTGAGGCAGAAGAATTGAATGGCACCAGGTGAGAACAGTGGCACAAACCATGCAAGGAGGAAGCATGTGATCTCCAGAACTTCAATGTGACCCCAGAACTCAGCCACCTTCATGCTGAAAGAATCCAGCACCTTCACTACCACGGTCAAAGAGACACTGGACAGCCCTTCTTGCCAGGAAAGATGGCAAAGTCTCCCCAGCTTTCCCATAATGGTTGCCCTGTGCCTTTTTACCAGGGTATAGGTATCAGTGGGGCTAGGATTTAGCTCAGTAGGTAAAGCAATGCTCTGCAGTCTCTGAGGTCCCAAGTTTGATTCCCAGCTCTGCAAACATTGGAGAAGGACGTGGCAGTCCACTCCCAAGGCAATCCCAAAACAATCAGCCATTGAAAACCCTATAAGGGTCGCTATGAGTCGGACACAACTCAACAGCACCTAACAACAACAACAACAACAACAACAACGTATCAGTGAGATGGAAATGCAGTAGTGTTCAGAAGTAAATATAAAGCAGACTTTCAGAACCCTCATGACATCAGCTTCTTCTACACTTCTGCAGATTAAAAGATCAAAGGATCAAAAGTGACTCCTTATATTTGCAAACATTAATAGTAAGGCTCATGCTGTTTTACCTTAAGTCTGAGTCTCATTTGGACAGTGAGAGAAGAATCATAATCAAATTTCTAAAAAAGATTCCTCCTCTGCCCTCTCTAATAAATGTAATGATTTGTTAATGCTAGTGATATCTTATGTTTTCTTTAGAAATATATTCCTTAAACATTATCTAAAACTAGATTTCTTCTGTAATAGGAATGTGGTACCTGTGATACAAAAATGTATATCTACATGCATATGTGTGTACTTGTGAATGTGGACACACACATGCTCTCTTTATGTGTCTGTAAAACCTTGTTGCTCAGGAATAGTGAAATTATAATATTGCAGTGACTATTGATTTTAAGATCAATTACAGTAAAGCATATGTGGCCAAAGTTAAGAATATAATATGTGGAAGAAGAAAGCACACTACAGTGAAAGATACAGGGCATAGTTTAAAACCAAACATTCAAATCTTAACTATACCAGTGACCTTGGCTTCTCTTCTCTATATTCACCTATGAAATGGAGATTGCAATACTCACCTTTCTAGGTCAGTGAGAATATTAGAAATTATAGGAAGATTGTGCCTTCATGCAGTAAGCATCCAATAAACTGTACTTACTATTATTATTGGGAAGTCTCACAATGTACGCTAGAGACTAAAGGATTTCAAGAGAAAGAAATTGACTTGAAGTCCAGTTTAACATTTACCAGATGGATGGCATTAGGAAAGATATTTGACTAATGTGACTTTCTATTACCTCACATGACAGATGAACATAATTTGGGTTGAGGTTTAGCTCAGTTGGTAGAGTGCTTCTGTGCATGCTCTGTTTTCCTGGGTTTGATCTCCTATACCACAAAAATCGGAGAAAGACCTGCCAGCTCATTCCCAAAAACACTCCCAAAATAATCAGCCATCGAAACCCCTATGAGGGTCACTGTGAATGGGACCCAACTCTACTATACCTAACAGCAACAACACAAATAATTATTTCATAAGTTTGTTGTACATAATAGGCAAGATTGAATAGGTAAAGTGCTTAAGTGGAATACAGTGGCAATTCAAAGAACATTAATACCATTGGTCTCCTCTCACGCAAGAAAACATACCCAATTTGCATGGGTTTGTTCTTCAACATTAAAAAAGTGATTTATAATCAGATACCAAAAGAACTTCCATAATTATTCCTAAGGTATCTGTGGTATGCAAACATAAAATGAATTTTGTGAATAATGGCTTCCTGACTACTTAGGAAATCTCTGTCATTTATTAATCATTCTTTTCCCTTTCTGTCCAGTTTTTTTATCCACCTTCCTCCAACACTGATAAAGCACCTGCTATGTTTAGGGCACATGCTGGAAGTTGGAGTTGAAGGTAAGGGAAAACCCTTTACCCAGTTAACATGTTCTCCCCTTAAGGCAACCCTCACTAATAGTGTTTCCCTTCCTCTGCTTCATAAAGCCTCTATTTTGTTGACTTCTCTGCCAAAAATTCACTGTTACTTCTCTTTCATCCATTTATGGCATTTCCATTGTCCTGGCCTGATATTGCGCTAAGCCAAGCACTGATGCCAAAAGCAAGAGGTCCAGTGGAGGAGGATTCATGCCCAAAGATCCCTGTAGCCCTTCTCTTGAGAATCTCCCAACAATCTAGCCAGGGTAGAATGAAATTTCACTAGCAGCTGCAGCAGTAGTTCACAGCCCTTTGAGAATGTGACATCTCACTCTTTCATTCAAAATGCTTCTGTGCTCTGTGCTTCTCTGTGATTTCAGTCTGCCTGCCTCTGGGACTCAGATGCATGCATAGAATTGATGCAGACCCTTGGGAAATTTATTTGTCCTCTGATATCATCCATGCTAATGCTCCCCTCCATTAGCTCAGATAATCAAGATTTGACTACACACAGAACTGTGAGTGATCACAAAACCACATATAATCTAATGAGGGACTGGAAAAATACTGAAGGAATTTTAAAGAAGGAAAAGAGAACAGAAAGCCACAAATATATACATAAACCAGATTACAGTGTCCTAGCTAAGCATAAGAATTAAAGGGATATGTTATGAAATAACTGGAACAAATGCCACTAAAGTTAGGACAGGGGCCAAATGCCAAATGTAGACCAAAATATTATAAAAGTGAGTCAGGGTCTACAGGAGAACATTTATGGATTTGGGAGAAGGAACATCAGGTAACTAACATTGTAATTAATCCCAGACTCTCTGAAATTAGTTTCTTATTTAAAAAAGATGGTTGTAAAATGTAATTCATCTCAATTCTACATGAAAATCAAGGTACAAGGCAGGGCCAGTTGTCAATATTTGTAGTAACCCAGACATAATATATTGTTGGGAGTGCTACAGTTTGAATATGGTTTGAATGTACCCCCGAAGGATTCATGTATTAAAAGTTTGTTATCCAGTGTGGCACAGTAAAGAGGTGGCAGGACCTTTAAGACCTTGAGTCTTAATATAAGGTGCTCAGGTAATTGAGGGCATTTTTTTCTGGAAAGGATAAAAGTAGTTCATTTAGGACTCTAGGTAGTTCTGGAGAAAAGGCTGTTATAAAAGAGCATAACTGGACCCTCCCCAGTCTCAGGCTTCTTATCTCATAGTGTGATCTCTCTCACACATGCTTCCACCATGATGTCACCTGCTACATGATGCACCCAAATGGGTCCTTAGTAAAGCCAAACCAATGGCAGCATCATGCCATTAAACTTCCAAAACAGTGATCTGAGTAAATCTCTTTTCATTACAATGTTCTCAGCTTCATGTATTTTATTTTAGCAATAGAAGATGGGATAATAGACATAGTTGAATCTAGGAAATTAAGAGGATTTTCTAGCTTATTTAGAGAGCTCATAGACTCCTATATTAGTAGCATGGATTCTTAGAAATGCCAGAATTGCCCTCACTATTCTTGGTGATTAAGCCTTGTCAATACTTCCCAGTAGTGTAAAAGAAATCACAGACACTATCAATGTCATCAAAGAGATTTGGCTGCTTCCGGAAGTATATTCTGTTTCCTACTTAATATCTTATTTTTATAGAAGATTGAAGGATAGGATATTGGACTGGTTAACCGCAAATTAAATGAAGTAATAATGGCCATGACAGCAGTAGTTTTGTATAAGATGATGGACTTGGCCATGGAATGTGGTCCAGATCTAAGTGAATATTGATGATAAGGGACTTTATGAATGCTACTTTCCTTCTCTCAGTCATGGATACCAATTGGGTTATATTTATTGAGAAAGTTATATAGTGTGTCTTTGAAATATTGTCCCCAAAAGTGCATATCTATTTTTATGAAGTAATTAATCCATATTTAGTAGAAGTAAACTTAATCCCTGACAAACAATGTCCTTCTAATTCTTGGAACACTGACGGGCTATAAGTGATAATGAGTCATTTATAATAAAATTCAATAATGACCAAAAACTGTTAAAATCATGAGAATTCATTAACCAGATGAAAATATTCAAATGAAGCATAAAAAATCTGGTCTTAGACTAGGTAACTCAGGGAAAAAAAGAGGCACAAACATTAGAACTCTGGATATAATAAAATAAATAGTCTACATGTCAGAGTATAAAAAAGAAAATTAATTTCAAGAAGAAATTAATTCCACAGTTACATTTCCTCTAAGGTAGTTAAGTAAATACTTCCATAGTCTAATCTCAGTAAGCAAAAGACAATGTCCACGTAAGAAGAGAAGGGCAGGATCTAACTAGATTATCTGAGGGAGTTCATTATACTTTTACACACACAAGAAGATGTTCTCCTTAAGTAAGTTGTTGTTGTTAAGTGCCCTCAAGTCAGATCCAACTCATAACAACCCTATGTACAGCAGAATGAAAAACTACCCAATACTATACCATGCACATCTTTTCTTTTTTTTAACATTTGAGCCTATTGTTGCTGTCACTGTGTGTCATCTCACAGTTTGAGTCTGAAACATCAGCAGATGGAGGCCCCAAGGGCTTTGCTGCATTCCTGTCATTAAAATAAACTCTTCTTTGAAGAGGGACCTTTACCCTAGTCACCTTCTGAATGCCTTCCAACCTGAGGGCTCATCTTCCAGCACTATATTTGACAGTGCTGCTCTGCTATTCACAGGGTTTTCAATGGCTAATTGTTTTGAGGGTGGGCTACTGGGTCCTTCTCTCTAGCATTAGTCTTAAAGATCAGCTGAAACCCTGCTGGGTGCAGAGGGGCATGCCTGTAATCCCAGTGTCTCAGGAGGCAGGGCAGGAGGATTGCAAGTTAGAGACCAGAGGCAATCTGCAAAACTTAGTGAGACCCTGTCTCAAAAAGTAAAAAAAAAAAGTGGGGTGCGGGCACAACTTAGTGGTCCAGCACTTGCAAAGCATGCAGATGCAAGGCCCTGGGTTCAACCCCCAGTACCACAAAAAAAAAAAAAAATCAGTTGAAACCTGTCCACCATGAGTAACCCTGCTGGTATCTAATACCAATGGCATAGCTATCAGTGTCATAGCAACACACAAGTCCCCGCAGCACTGACAAGCTGACAGACATGTGGGGACCTTAAGCAAGAGAAAGAGAATATTTTTTTCTGTGTTATAGTCCATGAAAATACTTGAAGAAGAGGGAAGGTTCAGAGACTCTACCTCAGAGAAATGTATATGAAAATGACACAGTCTATTACATAAATCCTGATCTCAGTCTAGCAGGGCAGAATAGATGGCGAGAGTTACAGAGAATTTGATGAATACAGAATGAGAGGCAAAGAGAAGGCAAAGTGTTATGAATCATACACCACTAAACTTCCACAAAGGGGAACACAATCCTTCAGCAAATTCGACCCCAGGAGACCAGATAGGGATGTGATGAGAAGGAAGTCTGTGTTGGTCATCTTCAAGCTATTGGAGTGATTCCCTTCAAGTGTTCTTAATTACTTGTGATGACTGCCACAAATGACTGGCCAACTATAAGAATATGTCCACTGAAGGAAGTCTGACAACAAACACTTGAAAAACTGCTATAGTGAGAAGAGAGCAAATAATAGCAATGTTGTCCGCTGAGGACTGTAAAATGCATTGACAAACACACTTCAACATCCTCAAGAGCTGAAAAGAAACCATTCTAGGTGTTGGGAGTAAAACACTGGATACTCTCAAAGCCCTGGGTGTACAAAGAAGATTGTTTACCTAGGATATTTCTTCCTAATAAATCAGGATCTCCTTGGTTTTTTAAAAGATAATGGGTTGGACTTTCATGGTCATTAGTAGCACTTTTGGTATTCATAACACTTTGTGTTCATAGTGTTTCAATGCATCACAATTTTTACAATTAAACTTACTTTATTTTTAATTTAGCCATTGTGATTTGTATATGATGATTTTTCATTATACCTTGAATTTGACAAGTAATTTTAATCTTTTTGTCTTCTTGGCATTGGAATTTTTTCATTGTCTGTTCTTATTTGCACTGTGATTAACCTAGTTCTTGTTATAATGAGTGATCTTTTTTTTTTTTTTTGCACTGTAGCATGGATATTTTGGATATGAAATTCTCCTATACTAGATTCTATTTAGTCTTTGTTTTGTATAGATGACATTCCACTTTTGAGGTGTAGCAGGAAAGCCAGGTAGATATTTACCCACTGAATCCTAACAACATCACTTTGACAAAGTAGAGAGCAATAAATCAGACTTCCTCATTGTCTCAGAGTGCAAGTATAAGATCAGCTTCCCACTTGGCTCTATGGGATGTTAAAATGGGAATATTTTGAATATATTGGGTTAAGCAAAATATATCATTAAATTTTTTAAAAGAAAACAATTTTGTCCAAATTCATTGCCATTCTTGCCACCTCCCCAAATCAAACAAACCTTTATTGTCTGACCTAGCTGAAAAATTGTGAGCTGACTCAGACATGGACATTGGTAAAGTGGCAATGGCCATCATGGTGATTCATTTGCAGACCCATAAATTTTTGGTTAAAGGGAGCTTTAGGATCTTCATGGTAAATTAGTCAACACTAAATATCCTCATAGGTCAGACCATTCTGGTTACCACATCAGGACCCTTGAACGTTAGGGAAAGCATATTTACTCTAACACTTTGAGTCAGTGCTACTGCCCACGCCTGCGTATAAAGGCTTTATATAAACACTGAAATATGGGAAATCTTTTCAGTGGCGTCAGCACTACTCAACATGCAAGGTTACAGGCATTGCAATGTTTTACAAGATGCTGATACTCTCCTAACCTTTAAAATTCTCTCAGCATCTTGATGAAGTAGACAAATTCTGGACTCATTCAAAAAAAGGTATAATTATGGAGTTGTTCATGGTAAATCCAATATTTTTATCCCTGAGGCTTTAGAACCCGTCCCTGTGTTATACCAAGATACTTCAACCATTAAAAGTGCTTATTCAAAGCCAACCTGAGAGCACATGCTCCTTTGAATATCTCTGCATTCTTTCTCTCACTGGTAGATCCTCTTTTATAGGATCTTAACTAAGTGAGCCCTATAATCATCCTTTTGATTAGTTTAATGTCAACTGATGAGAAACTTTAAATACATCTTTTTTCTTCTCATTCAATGAACTTTATTCTTTGCTAGGTATAATGCAATGCTTATTATAGATTAAAAACAATTGTTTATGCAATTATAAGGCTGGGATTTAGCTCAGTGGGTAGAGCGCTGCGCTGCAGTCTCTGAGGTCCTGAGTTCAATTCCCAGCACTGCAAAAATGGGAGAAGGACCTGGCAATCCACTCCCAAGGCAATCCCGAAACAGTCAGCCATTGAAAACCCTATGAGGGTCGCTATGAGCCTGATACCGACTCGACAGCACCTAACAACAACAACAATTTATGCAATTATAGAATTGCAGCAATATGTCTGCTAAGTTATATTCATGATGTAGTAGCATTGTAAATATAATTTAGCAATATGTTAGCAATTATATTAATGACACAGTAGCACTGTTTGCTGACACAGATTTAACACTAAACTATTTGTTACTTAAGGTGTAAGCCTAATTAATAAATTATGTACATTTGGCATACACAGTGGGCCTGGTACAAGGTAGAATGAAAGACCGATAATATAGATGAGATTCAAGTATTATCATCCTATTGCTAAATCAATGGATTTTTTTAATAATTTAAAAATGGTTTATTTTTTATTTTTATTGGAAATTTTTAATGTACAACTTAATGTGTTTCATTTTAACATGCATTTCATTGTCATATTTCCATATATGCACTTCACTGTACATTGCAAAGATAAGTTCCCACTTACCCTATTGTGCACTTCCTTCCCCCCCGCCCGGTCCCACCCCACCGCCACCCCCACCAAAGGCTTCTCTTCCACTTGCATGTCTTTTGTGGTAATATTTTTCTGTACATCCTTGGATCCCAATTATGTTTAAGGTCGAAACTTTTTCTGTAGTGATCTATCTTTTTACATTATCAGTAATAGTATGTGAATTTTCTAGCCCATTTGTATTATTACCACTCTTTGGTATTGTTGTTGTTAGGTGCCATAGAGTAGGTATCCGACTCATAGTGACCCTCATAGGGTTTTCAATGGCTGAGTGCCTCGGGATTGCCTTGGGAGTGGATTGCCAGGCCTGTCTCCCTTGGTATTATTGGTATTATTATAATTATTTCCCAAACTATTAAAGTTGGGCTGTTTACTTTGAGGTCACCTTCTCTCTCATTCCTCACTCCTCCTTGTTCCTCTTCTCCCTTCTTTATTCTTCCATCATTCCTTCCTTTTGCTGGATCCCTCCCTCCTTCTTTCTGTTTTCTAAATTGTCCCTTCTCTGCTAAGTTGACTTTAGCTTTTTATTATGTTCCAATTTCTGAAGGATTTTTTCCTTTTTTTAATTTTGATTCAGCTCCCACATATGAGTGAAAACATGTGGTATTTCTCTTTTGGGACTTGTGTTCATTCACTTAAAATAATTTTCTCCAGTTCCATCCTTTTTACTGCAAATGACATTATTTCATTTTTTTGATTGCTGAGTAGTATTCCATTGTGTATATGTACCATAGTTTTTCTCCATTCTTCTACTGATGGGCATTTTGGTTGATTCCATATCTTTACATTTGAAAATCCTCTTTGTCGTTACCATTTAATGCAAATAAATAATGTAAATAATTCCATCATATCCACATACTTTGCCCACACCCCAAGAAAAAGGAATATATGCATGGCATTTATACCAGAGGGCTGTCCTAGAATTCTGCCTCCCACTCTACTCAAGTGTCATTCATAAGATCCTTTGTGAAAGACAACCACCAATTTTATACAAACTTTTCCAGAAGAGGGAATACTCTCCCTATGACAGAAGGAGAGAAGGATACTAAGAAACAAAACAAAACAAAATAAAACAAAGAAACTACTAAAGAATATTTCTAATGAATATGATGCAAAAATCCTCAACTAAGTGTTAGCACGTCAAATCCAAGAAGTATATAAAAAGGAAGATTCGTGACAAACATATGTAATTTACATGAAGAATGCAACTCTATTGCAACCTTATAAAATCCATAAAAATAACTTATTACATTAACAGAGAAATGAGGAAACCCACATAATCATCTGAACACATTTTTAAAAAGATTTTCAATACAAGTGGATATCAATTCCTTGTAAAAACAATAACAATAACAACCAAACACCTCTTTTGGGAAACTAGGAATAAAGAAAATCTTCCTTAGCCAGTAATACAAAACTGAACATATCTCCTCAGAAGATTGAAAAAAAAGACAAAGAAGATAATGTACTAGTTTATTGAATAAAGCACAGAAAAGAATAAAAAACATACAGATGAAAGGAATGATGGAAAGAAAGAAGAAAGGGAGAAAGAAAGGAAGGAAGAAAGAAGAAATGAAGAAGAAGGAAGGAGATATATTTGCATTCAGAAACATGATTTTCTGTGTAGAAGATACAAAAAAACTTTTAAAACTTTCTAAAACTCATAAATAAATTTGCAAAGTTCATAGGTTACCAGGTCAATATAAAAAATTCATTTTATATGCCAGCAATGAACAGGCTTTATATATTAGCAATGAAACTGAAATTTTAAAACACAGTGCAATTTACAACAACAAAGGAAAATTGTGTCTTTAAGTATAAATGTATCATAATACCTCAGGATAAAAATGGTTAAAAAGTATAATATACTGAAAAAGAAATGAAAGAAGACTTAAATAAATGCGAATATGTACAGTACTCATAAAGTAGAACCACAAAACTATTAAGATGTAAATTATTACCAACTTCTTCCATATATTCAACTAATCCTAAATCAAATTCCTAGGAGGTTTTCTGAGGGGCTCTCTCTCTCTCTCTCTCTCTCTCTCTCTCTCGCTCGCTCTGTGTGTGTGTGTGTGTGTGTGTGTGTGTGTGTGTGTGTGTGTGTTAGGTGCTGTAGAATCGAGTCCAACTCATAGTGACTCTATGTACAACAGAAAGAAACACTCCCCAACACTGTGCCATACCTAACACCATGTCAGGGGATTAGATATTGGTAAACTGAGTTTAAAGTATATATGGAAACAGCAAGGAGCTAGAAGAGTTCAAATAATTTTGGAAACGAAGAACAAAAGCAGAAAGGTTAACACTAGAAAATTTCAAGACCATATGAATTCCTGTAATCAAGACAAAGTGGTAACAGTGTAAGAAGAGAAACATAAATCAATAAAAAAAATAGAGTCCAAAATTATGTTCGCAGAATTGTTGTCACCTGATTTTTGAAAAAGACACACAGTTGATTCAGTGAAGAAAGCTTAGTCTGGTGCTAGAAAAACTTCACATTCAGGTACTCAGTAAAAGTGAAAAGATTTGATCCACACATTACCAACTTAAAATGGATCATAGATCAAAATATGAAATGTAAAGCTACAAAATTTCTAAAAGAAAATATAGGAGAAAATCATTGTGCTCTCTCCTTTGGTTAAGAGTTTTTATATAATTTTTAGAGTTTTAGGTAGAAAATATTCAACTAGAATGAAAGGACAGAGCAATAAAAGCCAGTGAGGTAGCTCCATGGTACAGTACTTGCTGGATGGTCCAAAGCCCTAGGGTTGATAGAAAATAGATATAAGAATAGAATCCAAAGTATAACATGAAGCCATCAACATTACTAATGAATAAATATTTACATTGCAGTAGGTGAGAAGGAAGAGATACAAGTTAATTTACTGCGGGAATCCATACTGGCACTGGATACTGTAAGTTGAAGACACAAAGAGCTGCATGAAAATGATTTTATTCTGTTTAGCAGATGTGTTTCTTGCAAGAATATCAGTAAGCAATTCTGAAATTAATTTTAGGATTGAAGAAATGAGAATACTGGAGACAGTAAGTCTGACTTTTTTTTTCCCATAGTACTGAACCCAGGGTCTAACACATGCTAGGTAAGGGCTCTACTACTGAGTCACATCTCCAGACCCTTTTTTTATTTTTTACTTTTGTTGAGACAAGCTTTCTCTAAGTTGTTCAGGCTGCTTCTGGCCTCAAATCTTCAACTGTCTTGCCTCTTCCTGAGCTGCTGGGATGATAATCACACATAACAATGCCAAGCTAAGTCAGTGTTTTTGCTATTGGAAAAAGAAATGAGAATTTAAAAACACAAGAAGGCTAGAGTGAACTTGTGGTATAGTAGAATCAGAAGTCTTAGTATGAACTTATGTTTTTATACTATAATTACAATTGTTGTTGTTGAGTGCCATCAAGCCTGATCCAGCTCATAGTGATTCTATCTATGTACAACAAAATGAAACACTACCCAACACTATGGTATGCACATGATCTTTTTATTGTTGAGCCCAATGTTGCAGTCACTATGTTTCTCCTCATTTTGAGTTGAGACATATTAGCAAAAGGAAGTACCAGAGACTTTATTCCATTCCTGTAATCAAGGTTGACTCTACTTTAGGGAAGCAACTCTTCTCCAGTTGTTTTCTAAATGCCTTCCAGCCTGAGGAGAATGAGAGTAGGACATGGCAATCCACTCCCAAAACAATCCTAAAACAATCAGCTATTGAAAACTCTGAATAGCAGAGAAGCACTGACATAGTGCCAGGCATGGCACAATGTTGGGGAGAGTTTCGTTGTGTTGTATATAAGGTCTCTATGAATAGGAGCCAACTTGATGACACCTAACAACAACAGCAACATATCTGACAGTGTTTCTCTGCTATCCATAGGGTTTTCAATAGCTAATTGTTCCAGGAGTGGGCTGCTAGGTCTTTCTCCTGAGTCTGTCCACCATGGGTGGCCCTGATGGTGTCTGAAATACTGTAATATAGCTTTCAGCATCACAGCAACAAGCAAGCTCCTACAACATGACAAGTTGACAGACATATGGTGGATAACTACAATTAGATATTCAAATAATGGGCATATGTAGGGGTGCAGCTGACCAACTGCTTAGGGTCACCCCACTGACTGGTCTAGTCACTAGTGGCGAGGACCATAAGCTCCGGGAGGCAGGCTGAAAAGGGTAAAGAACCGGGGAAATTTATTGCACAAGAACAGGAAAACCAACGTAAGCAGGAACACAGGATCAGGAAGTCAGGAACACAGGAACTAGCAGGGACAGGAATGGCAGGAACCAGGAGTTCTTCTATCTCTGGCACTGGGCCCAGAGCCTATCCTCAGCTTTTACCCCAAAGCACTGGGCCAAGGAGCTATCCTCAACTTCTGCCTCTTGTGCTGGGCCTGGTGGAGGCTGTACTCAGCTTGCTTGAAGTTCTAGCAGGGTGGCTCTTCTCCTTCAGTCTCTATGTCTCATGACGGGGATAATGGATGATCAGTGGTCTGAGCAAGCATGCATGCATAGAGCCAGCAAGCCCTCCTTATATGCACTTCTGAGAGGCAGTTTAGAACTATCCCAACAGCCTTAAAGGACAGTCTTTGGGGTTTAGTCAATCATGTAAGAGCTCACGCAGGGGGGCCTAACCAATCAGGGGAGACATGCTAATCTGGGGGTAAACAGGATGTTCTATCTGAGCCAATTGGCGGGTGATGTTTAGCAGCCAATCAAGAGACAGGGATGGACCTAGAGTGACCAATTAGGCACCAGGGAGGTTTTGGATGCTGCCATACCTCAGGGGCCATCTTGGCTCACTAGACTCCCAGAGGGACCTGGATGTAAAACAAGGGTCACCTCACCTGGAGGATAGGTGTTAGTCCTCCAGGCAGGCCAGATAGACTTTCATGACAGTGGTCCTATCTAAGATCCCAACAGGCATATATGTGGCTGCGTTATTCTCTATCTATGCATTTCTAAGTCCTATCCACTAGGAGGACTTACAAGCAAAGACATATTAGTAGCAATGAGCAAACCTACCCCTAGATCTTGATTTCCAAACACCACTCTGCAGTGAAAGAAATTAGGGATCTTTGGTTGCTTCCAGGACTGCACCAAAAAATACAGCATGGCCTGGTGCATCTTATATTGACAGAAAGTAAGATATTACTCAGAATAAAAGAGCAAAGAGCAAAACTGAAAGTACTCCTATTAATCAAAGCTGGAAAATTTTAAGAAAAAAAATAATAAGGATAATATTAGATAATAGCCTGCAGAATAAAATGAATATTCAACATTTAATCTGTTATAAATAAACATTTATGATAATAAATGAGAGACAAGGGACAAATCTTTCTTATAAAACACAGTATTTCCAGTTAATAAATGTAGTAGGAAATATGGAAATGGAAAATAATCATTAGAAAACAATAGTAGCAAACATTGCAAATAAAATTTATAAATAAGCTTCAAAATTAATGGACAAAGGTTGGAGAAGAACAAAGTCATACTTTTCAATCTTAAATTAACTCCCTCAACATGTGTATTAATAAACAAGTAGAAAATAGTAACATTCAAAAGCACAGCAGAACTTATGTCAAGGTTAAATAAGAAATCAAAACCATGAATTAATTGATATCAGACAATGTCATTCATTTCTATAGTATACATCTGGGAAAAAAACACACCTTCCGTCTAATCATAAGAAAACATAAACAAACTATTAGCAAATTATTAGATATCCTACAAAATAATTAACCAACACTTTTAAAAATAATCCTGAATCAGGAACAAAGTAAGCTATTATAGATTGGAAAAGATTAAGGCATAAAATTAAAGAAAAGGTCGTTTCCTGGATGAGATTCTGAAAAAGACAATATACATTGGTGGCAACTGGTGAAATCCAAATAAATTTACTGGTTAATTAAGAGTGTTATGCTGGGCTGCGGTTTAGCTCGATTGGAAGAGCACTGCTCTGTACATTCTGAGGACCCAGGTTTGATCCTCAGTGCTACAAAAATAGGAGAAGGATGTGGCAGTCCATTCCCAAAACAATCCTGAAAGAGTCAGCCATTGCAAACCCTATGAGTGTCCCTATAAGTTGGACTGGACTCCAGGGCACCTAACAACAACAACAAGGGTTATTGTTGAGGGAAGTACAGGTGAAAACTCAGAGTAATTTTTTCAGCTCTTAAACAAATCCAAAAGTTTTCAATATGAAAGTTTTACAAGTTACATAGTACATGTCTCATGGCATTAACATCATACTGTTATTGCATAATACACTAGTTAGGCATCATCTTTCTTGATCCTTAGGACATTACAATATTTTTCTATGCCTTGAGATAGTACAATATTTTGAAAGTGCTGTCCTTAGTGAGGGCATGTGGTGATGATAATGATAATAATAATGTCAATGTGAAAGAATTAACTAAATTATCCTTTAAGGTAAAAATAAAATGGAGTTGAAACTCTTCTAAAGAAAAAAGAAATATTTTCCCAATTTATCTTGAATTCTTCCATGTTTCTGGTACAATGAATTCTGTGTAAAGGCCATGTCAAAAGAGGGGAAAATCTGAATTTTCTTTTGTTCTATAAGACCATATGTAGTGCAAGCTACATTGAAACTCAAATGACACTTTCAGGGGCACAGAATTAGAGAGCTACAGAGGAATGTTTTACTGAGCCAACGTTCCCATTCCTCAGCACCAAGGCTTTTCTGATCATCCTTTGCTGAATGACAAACAGCAAGTTTTATACATTTTAAGGGTTTCAGTTGGATTGTTTTAATGAAAGTAATAAAATTTATAATTAATTTTGAATTTGGTAATTGAAAAACAGGGGAACTGTTCATTCAGTAAAATTTTCTTGCATGATTTCTCACCAGTTTCACTGAGACATCACCCTGTTGGAAGCTCAATCTGAACAGATGAAGCACCTTTCAACCTGAGTAATTACCTCCCAGGGCTATCAACCCTCTGTGCTGGACACATAACCAAACCTTGTCATTAGAATATAAATTACCTGTCCCTGTTTGATTGGTTTTAAAGAAGAATGGCAGGCCTGACAGCTGACTAGAAGGCAGGGGGCAGAGAAAATCAAGAGTAGAGAGAAGCATGGGCCTGGAAAAAAAATAACTTTTCTCTTGAAAACAAGCACTGCTTTGAAACACAGGTTGGGAAATGTCTGGAATTAAAGCAATAGCTGAGGAAGGGACTAGGAAATGTAAATGCAATTAAAGAAACAGCTGCTTCCCACTCCCTCTCTTTGGCCACTCTCAGTGATGAGTTTTGTAGGACTAGTTGGCTTTGCAAAGCAGACAAAATCTAAAAAAGTCACCATGGTTTTTTTTTTCAATACAAATAACTTCAGGACACACACATCTCAAACATTAAATTAAAGGTCTTTTATCCTTTGCTGCCACCAAGATCCCCAGTTGTACAGAAACAAGAATTGGAAAATATTGCTTAGTGGACCTCTTGGGCAACCTGAACTTCAGAAAAACAATAGCTACAACAGATGTTTCTTTCATAGGATCTGTGTTTGATTTCCTAAATAATGTTTCACTACTAGGGGCTTGGCAAAGGGTCAGAAAATGTGTATAATTTAAGGAGAAAATATGGAAACAAAGGAAAATCCCATGATACCCTGAACCAACTGCTGCAAATTCCGATGATCAAAATGTGGTTTATGTTACAGCAAATAATCTTTATTTTAAATGTTTAATTCCCAAAGATACTTAAGTTTTCAGACAAAGGTAGCAGCCATTTGCAATAAAACAATGCCATTTTATTTTTGCAGACAATAGTAAAGAAATCCTCAGACAATAAGATATCTATGGATATCAAAATGTCATGCTCTTTCTCATGATGTCTACTAACATTTTTAGACTAAGTTTTCTAAAATCTAATCTATTACTTCTGAAATTTGACTTCCAGAATTTGATTCAAATGTCTTACCTAACTTTTTTTTATTCCAGGTAATCTTCCTTTTCTTTTTTCTTTTCTTTATTCCTTTCTTTTCCTTTCTTTCTTTTTTTCTCAGTATTAAGGGTGTTGAACCCAGGGCTTGCACATGCTCAGCAAGTAACCCACCACTGAGCTACACCTCTAATACCTGTTTTTTTTTTTTTCTTTTTGAGACAGGGTCTGGCTAAGTTGAGCAGGCCAATTCTGGCCTCAAATATGCAATCCTATAGGCTCGGCCTCCTGAGTCACTGGGATTACAGTTATGCACTACTATGTCTTGCTCAAGTCATTCTTCTTTGAGATAATAAACGAGCACACTACCGAGTTATTTTTCCGCAAACAATCTCACTACCCTCCAAAAGAAAATGATTTCTTCCCACTTTTTAGCTTTTATTCAAGGGTTTTCTTTTTCTCTTTCATGTGATAACTGCAAATAAAACTTTCATTCTCACCTTTGGGATTTACTTTTTCTAAGAAAATATTTTCTTTTATTTGTAAAGTTGCCTACAATGAACATGGTCAAAGAAGTTTAGCCTAAAAAACAAACCTGAATTGTATTCTTCTATTATAAGCACTGCTATCTTAAATGATTATCTTTTATTCTGTCACTTCATACCTTCACTTCGTGTTCCTCAGGAAGCCACAATCTTTAAAATGTAGGCCCTCAGGCACCAGATTTCTGAGGGAAAATTGTGCACAAGTGGTTTGGTTTAATATATAGTGATGCCATGCTTACCTTAGTAAAAGAATACACATGGAAACAATATGGCCTGTCATACAAAGCATAGATATTTATATATACAAAATATGAAATTCATGGCCATATTTTAGAATAATGCCAAACCCATGAAATAGCATCTCACCCATCTTTTTATTGGCCATTCACAATGATAAAACACGTGGCATGTATGTCAGGAAATAAAGCAATCTTATTTAAGAGCAGCAAGAAACACAACACTATTGTATGTTTATGGTGAAGCAAAACATTCCCCATAACCAGCATCCACAATGTTAAATCTAACTATGTGCTACTATGCCTTCCAAGAGCCACAAAAGTGAGTGTTCCGCATTTCTTTCATAGGTGTATTCCTCAAATTTATCATTCTGTGTGTGCTATTTTAATTCCAACTCCTCAAAAGAACCAATGCTTCCCTTAGGTGTCTCTCCAAAGTATAATCTATTGCACTTCTAAACCATGAAACATAGTAATTCTTTAGCCATATGGCTTTTAGTAACTGAAATGAGATCCCAGGAGTAAAATTCCTTATACTCAAGATCAGTTTCCTTCTTGAGTTTAAGGTATAATAAGATACAAAATTATGATGAAAGTAAATGCAATTGTGAGAAAATGAGTTGTTCAAGTAGTAAGAAATTCTCTATATGATAAACTCTTATAGGAATTCCTACACTCAAAATAATAATGCCTGGTTTTCTGAGAATTCACCCATTTATCTACACTTAGGTGAAAGAATGGTACTGTGTTAAAAGATGCAAATGCTTGTTAGTTAAATTTGTCATCATATGTTGCTGCTTTGTATGCACCATCTGGTTTTCTTTTTTATTTTTTTCTATTTTGCATTAAGTTGGGGGATCATATTTTAAATGTGGCTACATTTGACAGACTGCCTCCACTAGTGATATCTTTGTGTTTTAGAGTTCTTTCCTATTTAACAGTGAATAGATATTGTTACTTATATTTAAATAACTAATTTTAAAGACAAAAGAAAGGATTTATTTACCTTTAATGTTTATTCTAAAAAAACCTTTTATATGGTAAAGATGACTACATTTAATAACTTTTTGCATAAGTGTCATTTATTTTAAATCCAGATTTCACTTATTTCTATAAGAATGTAATGGTTATTTAGACCATGAATACCTGTACAGAGATCAAAAGCCTTTAGAAGACTAACATAAGAAGTGGAAACAAACTTCTTTTTCAATTATTCTGAGAATATCTTTTTCAAATCAAAGGCAGCAGAGCCCACTACTGGCATAATTGTTGAAACTTTTCTCAAGTCAAGCAACTGGATGTTGCTTGGAGCTAGACTTTTACAGAATAAAAGCAAATTCTAGGGATATAACAATACAAAATTTAAACTGGTTTCAAAACCTAGAGATTTATTGCAATAGCATTGTGGTAAGATCAAGGTCAAATCAAGATGTTTCCATCACACAGTGGCACTTTGGAGACAAACTTCTAATTCCCTTGGACAGCTCAGGACCAAGTATAACATAAATCATCCAAGTGATTGGAATGGCTCAAGAAAGGAAACAGTAAATTAAGGTCTAGTAGATACTGACCATCTCTTAATCACATGGATTATGGATTATAGTTTACAAATACAATGATCAACATAAATTTAATCAACAAATACTTATTACTTGCTATTACTGCACCAAGAAAAATGGCAGAGAAATTTATTTTAGCTCTGTCTTTGAATGGAGTTTGTGTGTGTGTGTGTGTGTGTGTGTGTGTGTGTGTGTGTGTGTGTGTGATAGCTATAAAAATTCCTGCTAAAAACACCATAGATTCCAGAGGCTTGAAGTCTGACATCAGTATCACTGGGCTGACATCAAGGTGCCAACAAAACTGAGCTCATATCATAAGCTTTAAAGGAAAAATCCTTCTTTGTCTCCTTGTCCTTTTGGTGTGTTCATCTATCTCTTGGTTTATGGCTACATCATTCCAATCTGTGTATCTGAGGTCATGTTGCCTTCTCTGCTATCATCTATATTTAAAATTCTTTCTACCTTCATCGTATAAGGATATGTCTGAATACACTTAGCCACAGCCTCATACTGTTGTTGTTAGGTGCCTGCTGTCAAGTCGTGTCCAACTCATAACAACCCTCTTAGGGTTTTTAATGGTTGTTTCAGGACTGCCTTGGGAGTGGATTGCCAAGTCTTTCTCCCATTTTTGTGGTGCTGGGAATCAAACCCAGGACCTCAGAGACTGCAGAGCAGTGCTCTACCAACTGAGCTAAATCCCAGCCAGTCCCATACTACTCCATGATAAT
This sequence comes from Pedetes capensis, assembly GCA_007922755.1. NCBI lineage: Eukaryota > Metazoa > Chordata > Mammalia > Rodentia > Pedetidae > Pedetes > Pedetes capensis. The sequence goes on from VMDO01007947.1 coordinate 60,690, forward strand.
TCCCCCATTTTAAGGTCCATAATCACATTAGCAAAGAACTTTGCCCCAATAATGTAACACTTGTAGATTTCAGGAATGAAGATGTGAATATCTTTTGGAGGCCACTTTTCAGCTTATCACAGAGGCGTAAAGTATATCACCTAAAAATTTCATAATTATGAGTTGATCTACATACATCTGATTAGGGATTTGAAATCAATCTGAGCCAACACACATGCGCATGCATGCATACACATATACACACGCACACACACACACACACACACACACACACACACACACACACACACACACACATATACACATAGAGAGAGAGAAAAAAGTAACTATAAATTATCCTGGGATCCTTGTCCCAGGATCCACAGGCAAAGAAAAAGTGAATAAAAATAAAATCAGCTCTCAAGAAAGAAAAAAATGTACAAGGAAGCAGTATTATAAAGAAAAGTTGGTAGGAAAAAACAAACAGTAAAATCAGATCGATAAAGATTTCAGAATAGTAAAATAACTTGAAAATGTTTCCTGAGTAATATAAATTTAGACTTAAAGCTAAAGAAAGTACAAGAAAAGCAATATTTAAATACACAGTCTTTGAGAATTTCTCCCAGATGGATGAAAGACATGAGTCCATAGATTAAGGATTCAAAATAATTCCAAATAGGACAAATGAAAGAAACCATTATACTTATGCATATTAGTTAAAATGTCTCTAGTCAAGTAAACTCTAGTCAAAAAACTCTCCTTTAAAAATGAGGAAGAAATAGAGACATATAAAGACTAAAAGAAACACAAAGTACTTAATAATGGAAGAAACTCAGCAAAGGAAATTACAGAGGATATTACTCAAGGTGAAGAAAAATAATACTGGAAATAATTTCTGAGCACTAAGTAAAAAAGCCAATAAATAGAATGGAAAATATGTCAGGTATGCTATACAAGCATTAGTTGTACAAGTCACTAATAATAACATCTACTTTGTGATGCTAAACAAATGAAAACAGAGCTGAAATACTAATCAACCATACTTGACAATAACAGAAATAAGATACAACATGACATTTTCCAATAATGATAAACTCTGTTTTTCAGACTAACTCTCCAACTCAGTATATCTGATAATACACATAATAAAAATATTCTTAAAAATACTTAAGTTCAACTGGAGAATTTAAGGAAGAAAATATGTGCAGATGCATAATCCAAGATAAAGAGAAATCTAGAGAGGCAAGTATGGCTAATAGGGATTTGGGGCCATTTTCTAATGATGGTAATGACAAATTCCAATAGTGATGACTTACAAGTTAAGAAACTGAACATTTTGTTTTAAATTACAGATTCATAAAGGTTAAGAATAGAAAAAGAAGTGGGCCCCTGATAAACACCAAGTCTTTTCATTTGGACCTCAAAGTATCATGTTCTAGAGTAAGAAGAAACCACCCCCTCTCCCTCTCTCCTCCCCTTCTCCCCCCCCCCCGTGTTTCTTGATCACCAAAATGTGAGGATCTCAGCCATAGGCCCTGCCACCTACTGCTGCCACACCTGCCACCGCTTGCCCCACTGCCATTGATCCTCTCTGAGCCTCCAATAAATCTTTTCTCCTCTACAAAAAAAGGAAATGAAAATGTACTCTATAGAGACTGAAGCCAACTATGAAACATTTTCATACCATAGTAGATTAAGATGCTTAATTTGCTAATTACCCTGATTTGATAAGTATATTATACATGCATGTGTTGAAATATCATACTGAACTCCATTAATATATATCATTAATATATGTTAATCAAAAACTAAAATAAAATATACATTTAAAAAATTTCACTCTATTAACTATTAACTATTAACCTAACTATTAATAAAGCTTGCTACCAAAAATTTATCTAGATAGATAATAGGTAGATAGACAGATAAATAGATATAGATATAGATATAGATACAGATGATATAGATATAATGTTTCTGATGAAATTGGAAGTAATCAGACATTCAGGAAGATAAATTTTACTAAAAACCACAAGTGAAAACATATAGGATCAGAATTACTGAATCTAGGAAAATATTCATTAAACATTAATTTTTTAAAAACATTTGAGAAATAGTTCTTATGAAATGAGTGTCATCCAAACCCAGTTTCTCTACATATATTCCAAAATCATACAGATATTAAAAATAGTGAGCAAAGCTACTTATAGGGTCTGGGGTTTAGTTCAGTTGGTAAACTGCTGCTCTATTTTCTCTGAGGCCTTGTGTTCAATCCCTGGCAGGACAAAAATGGGAGAAGGACATGGCAGCCCACTCCTGAAGCAATCCTGAAACAATCAGTCATCAAAAATCCTATAAGGGTAGCTATGGGTCAAACCTGACTCCAGTCCATGTAACAACAACGAAGCCACTTCTAAACCACTCTACTTTAAAACTGATTCAGAGAGGTATTATGAACTTTAATTTTCTTGTAATTTGGGAAATAAATATTAAGACAGCATAGCCAAATTTGCCACCCAAGAGAGAGAAAAGAGTTGAGTTAAATTATGAGGTAATTAGATGAAGATAATGGGAGCCTGCAAGATGATGTCATCAACTTTGAAGAAAAAAATTCCAGTCTGAGAGAGAAGTTGAAGACGTGATGGACAGAGTACTGTCACCAGGGAAGTCAGAAGGAAGGGACTTAGGGGTGCATGGAACTACAGGTGGGCATTTTTCGCAAAGTACAACTTCTATGGGGGCTGGGATTTAGCTCAGTTGGTAGAGCACTGTGCTGCAGTCTCTGAGGTCCAGAGTTCAATTCTCAGCACCCCAAAAATGGGAGAAGGACCTGGCATTCCACTCCCAAGGCAATCCTGAAACAGTCTGCCATTGAAAACCCTATGAGGGTCGCTATGAGTCGGATACCCACTCGATGGCACTTAACAACAACAACAACTTCTATGAGACAGGGAAGTGATGAAAAAGGAAGTATGTATTGGAGGTTTGGTAGATAAAAGGAAGATAACAAGTGGAGGTAATGAAGTGTAGCAAAGAAACAAAACAGGATCAGAAAATCATGAGAGACACCAATGCCTTCATTTCAATATAAAAGGGAAAGAACAAAAGGAAGAGGAGAAGTAGCAACAGTGTAAGTGCAAAGCTTTGCAACCCAATGAACCAAATGAAAATAATATTCTTGGAGTAAGACCTAGTAAGCCACCCCAATATCCAAACTTCTGTTTATACTTAAATAATTGCATTCTTTTTGAAGTGTGGGCATATTTCACAAAAAATTATGATTTTATAAAAAGGAATTCCTTGTGTTAATGTAATTCTAGCAAATAGTTTTGTTTCCTGGAAAATATCTGATTATAGACACCCTAACTTAAATGCTTTCAAGTTTGGCTCTAATAATTGTGTCATGAAACAACCATTGTGTCATCCGCAAATGGAAAAACAAAGTCAAAAACTTCTGGCTTCTCTAATGACACCTACTGCCAAACTTTAGTCTTAAAATGTGGCTACTTCTGCAATCTCCATATCCATTCCAATATCTAATGCTCTTCTTCATGACTGTGTTTCCAACTGAACGACTGAAATGTATAAGACTTATTCCATTGCTCAAATTTGGCTAATGTAGATGGTGCCAAAAATGTATATGATTTAAGAAAGGAAAAAATTGTATTAAAGTTTTAATACTCAATAGATACCAATCAAAAAGATGAATATAAGTCACATTTAACTCCTGCAATTACAAGAGATACTCAAAGTGGTTACCACTAGCCTCCATATATGTCAGATTCTGAAGAACACTGTACTCCTCAATTAGGATAGTCTTCTTTCAGTACATGCAATAATCTTCGGATGGAATCTTTCCATTTTTCTGTTTTAAGAATGTGCCATATGCTTGCTCATCTCCTATCTGTCCACATGCATATTGTTTAGTAGACTTCTGTGGCAATAGTGTAAACTATTCAGACTTCATAGCACAAATAGGACTTGATGTTATGTGAGACCTCCCAGATCTTTCCTTGCACATGTCACAGAGAGTACCATACATTTCAAACTTATTGTGGCTGTATGCATTTGTTAAGTGGAGGTTATGTTGCATTCTCCACCTCCATTATTGTTGTACTTCCACAGTATTCTTAAAATTCAAATAACACTTCAAAATGTCTTGTGCTCCTCAAATAACAACTGCGCTTCCACCATTTTCTTCTACTGTCCTGGCTGTTGCATTGTGGTACTAACATTTATTCCATTAATGCCATCTTTTGAGTTTACATCATACTACACATACCTATCATAATTCAATTCAACTTTGAAAAGTAATACATAGATAATATCTCTTAAAGTGTGCATACATTTTTGGTACCCTGAAGTTTATTAAATGTCTACACATATCAAGTGCTGTACTAAATATCCAGAGAAGACACCATTGTATGAAATAGCCATGGAGCATGGCTTCATGTGGTTCAAAGTCCAAGCAGAAAAAGGAGCAATAAGTAAATAGTCTCAAGTTTGATGGCTGTTATAACGAAGCAAGTCCCTAATCAATAAAAACAATGGATCATAAGATTTTCTCTTGTTCCAGTTGGGAAAACATGTTTGAACTCAATGTGTGTACTCTAGATTATTGCTTGGGCACAAATAACTTTAAGTTGGATGCTCTGGTTTCAGGTCTCTGCTATACCACTTACTAATGTAGGAGTCTAAGAAATTTATTTAACTTCTCTGATCCTCAGACTCATTATAAATAGTTATATGTGGTGTACATGCTCATATAGTTGTTAAATATAAAAGGGTATGAATGAATAAAGGAACAAATGGTATGCCATAATATTCTATTTTTGTTAGGTACTATCGAGTCGGATCCAACTCATACTGACTCTCATCTGGTTTTCAATGGTTGATTGTTTCAGGTTTCCTTCTGGAGTGGATTGCCATGGCCTTATATTTATTGACCAGTAATTGTTAACAGCAAAATGATAAAAAGGCATGATTTTGAATTGTGTAATGGTTGTTTATCTGCAAAAAATAAAATGCCATGAAAATGTTGATTATAAATGGCAGTAACACAAATACATTTACTGAGATGACATGAATTTACCTTAGAGCTCTTTCTTTCTTTCTTTCTTTAATTTGTTGTCATATAAACAGAGAACAGATCTATTTCTTTTCCTTTCTTAATCAAATATAGATCACTCCTCCCCTTCCTTCACCATATAAGTGACCAACTCTCAAAGTTCCCCTTCTCCTCTGTTAAGGTGTAACTATTGACTTGGAAAGGGAATAGTCATCTGATTCTTTCTCACACATTCCCATTCTTCCTATTAGGAACATGAATATAGGATGAGTGACAGTAGATTAAAGGAAAATAGGCAAAACTCCCTTTACTAAGGTGCTGCTCCTGTTGTTTCTTCTCTCTTGCTTGCCTGTTGATGCTATTTGTCATGGCAGGCTTGAATATGATAGCTATTTATGGATTGAATCTATAGTTTCTTTAAAACCAATTGAGAGAGAGAGAGAGAGAGAGAGAGAGAGAGAGAATTTCTACCAGACATCAGAATATTTGGGGATAGAGAATGTACTCTTTGGCTGACTGCTGGGGATGAACAATTTATCTCCTGCTGGCTCATGCCCTGCCCTCACTTTCCAGGGATAATTTCATGGAAGCTTGAGCTCTGAAAACTCTTTTTCAGATACTGGATTCAGTTATCTCACATTTTCTTGGAAATTCCAATAGTGGAAGTGCAGCCCATTCCTGTACTCTTATTTCTCTTCTGTTCATCATGGACTATTCCAGTCAGACCTCTGCCTTTAAAAGCTTCAGACAAGAATTGGATAGTAGTCATATTGTTCATGTCCCATTTCTAACTTTGAGGGATAAAATTGAAGTCCTCCTCCAAATAGGTAATATATTCTGGTCAGATGACATTGATAAGGCATGGGAAGTCAATCCACTTTTAGCTAGGGAAGATAGGACCCTTACCCCTTAATTATGTGTTTCCTTAGAATATTCTCAGTTGGCTTGAAGGAAGATATCCAAAACCTACCTCCCCTGTCAAGAGGGCACACCAGACATTCTCCTCCCAACCAGTAAATCTTCTCTTTCTTTGAATTTCTCAATGAAATCTAAACTTCTGATGATATACATTGGGTAGAAAACTGGGCAAGAAGTGCTCAAAAATATATTTGTTTTCTTTTTAGCCATACTTGAGATGGGTGGGTGAAATCACCTTGACTGTTACTTTTAGAATGTAGAGGTTCTTATTATTTGTTTTGTTCAGTTTAGGGATTACAATAGGGAAGTTCCACTTGATCAAATATTATTTTCACATTCTTTCTGGGCAGAAGCAGAATGTAGAAAAATAATAAAAAAATAAAAAACAGAAGCTTAAAGGGGTTGATAGTAGAAGCATCATAAATATACATGATGTCCTAGATGATGATTGAGTTTCAAGTAGTAGCACTGTGAGCTCCGTAAGGGGCATATTAGAAACGAAATTGAGAAGCTGGAGCCAAGAAACTCAGTACACTGACAAAGTAACGGAAAGAAACACAGCATGAAAATATAAGAATATTTTAAATCAAGTTACATTTTATTTTTTAATTTAAATTAAATTTATTTTTAACTGACATAAAAGTATAAAAATGATACATATTATGGGATATCATAAGACATTTTAATTCATGAACACATTTTATAATATTTAAGAAAGATTAAACATCATTATCTCCTTAACTATTTAGCATTTCCTTATTGTGAAAAACTTTCAAAATTTTCTAGCTTTTTAAAATATACTTAAAGTTTGAACCCAGGGCCTTACATATACTAGGAAAGTGCTGTATCACTGAACTGTACCCTCAGCCCCTTTTTAATTTTTTATTTTAAACAAAATCTTACTAAGTTGCTCAGACAACCTCTTGCCTCAAGACTGTGATCTTCCTACCTCAGCCTCCCACAATTTGCAGGCATGCATCACACTGCCCTGCTCTTCTAGTCTTTTGAAATAAGTAATACATTATAATTATCTGCAGTTACCTTGTATGTCTACAGCCATACCACCCTGGATTCTGATCCTGTCTGATCTCAGAAGCTAAGCAGATTTAAGCCTGGTTAGTTCTTGGATAGGAGACCACCTGGGAATATTGGGTGCTTTAGGCTTGGGAGAGGACCCAGCAACTCACTCTCAAAACAATCAGCCATTGAAAACCCTATGAATGATCTCCTGGTTCCAAGATTGGATCAATTAAATGAAATATATATTCACTACTAAAGAAATAGAAACCATGAAATCTACTCTTCTGTGAGATCATGATGGCTTTTTTTTTTTTTTTTTTTTTTTTTTTTTTGCATGTAAAGCCAATGCATTTGATTTGCTCAGGCTATGTTGTGTAAATAAATATTTGCTGCTTTAAAATAAAAAAAAAAGAAAAGAAAACCCTATGAATAGAAGAGAAGCATTGACAGAGTGCCTGTCCTGGCACAGTGTCAGATAGTGTTTCCTTCTGTTCTGCATAGGACCTTTATGAGTCGGATTTAACTTGACGGTACCTAACAACCACAATAACAATAGCTACCCTAGAGTGCAATAGCCAATCAGAACTCAAATCTAACTGTAACTGGATTAACTGGATTAACTTTTCTTCAACCCTTTCTCTCCCATACTCTCCCTAGCCATTCTGCTCTCAACTTCTATAAGAGCAACTTTTTGGATTCCGCAAGAGTAAGATCACACAGTATTTATTCTGTGCCTTTCTCGTTTCACTTAACACGGAATTATCCCCAATTCCATCCCATGTTGTCACAAATGACAGAATTTCATCCATTTTATGGCTGCACAATATTACATTGTATATGTGTATCATATGTTCTTTATTTAACAGTTGATGGAAACTTACCCTGTTTCCTTTTCTTGGCTATTATGAATAGTGCTGCAATAAACATGGAGGTACAGATGAGATCATAAGAACTTTGAAGATAGGTACCATGCCTGTGATTTTTATCTGATTTCTCAAGCTTAGCAAAGCACTGAGTGTATAGAGTAGACTCAATATTTATTTTTTAAATGAGTAAAATGAGAAATGAGTCAGTGTACTTCTGGAAGAGATTTTTGAATTAACTTTCGCTGCAGTTAGCAGGATGGCTTCAAGCATTAATACATGACAGTGAATCGTGCCTGCATCAGGCTTTGTATCTTTGGAAAAGATATTTTGCCTCTCTGTTTCTCAGGTTCTTTAGATATAGACTCCAAATGCTAATTATATGCTAGCCACTGAGGTAAGGGCTGTGCATGAAAAGAGGGAAATGATCTAGTTCTTTTTCTCAAGAATTTTTCTGGCTAATGGAAAAGAAGGACAAGGAAACTAAAATATGCAATGGAATAATTTATATCATGTTCTTTATTAAGCATCCAAGTTTGTGATTGAAGACACAATATGTATTTAACAACTAGAAGGAAGTTGAAGTACAAATTGGCTCTTAATGGGTCAAAAGAAGTTAGACAAGCACATAGGGATGTGGTCCAAGAAGAGGATATTGCTTATTCAAATACTTTAAGGAGCATCCATGTGGTATTTTTCATACCAAGTAGTTTTGGGAGGCTGGGTGAGGTGACATACATATAGAAGAATGGTGGACGATGTTCCCTTTCCTCACTTAGATTGGTATTACCTGCAAACCAACGCAGAATTATTAGTTTGTATGTCTCCCAGGTGAATCATGATACATTGTAGCATGAGTATAAAACATTGTCCATGACCTCAAGAGGGTGAAAGAGTAACTTGAGATTCTAGGCAAAAATCCAGACCCTTCTCCCGTCACCTTGCAGGTAGCCATGCAGTTTCTTTAAGACCAGGGCTGTTAGCCCTATGGAGATCTTCCAAAAACTATGGGACTCAGCAGAGAAAAGAGCAGAACAGAGGGGAAAAAGAAGAAATTCAAATTCAAGAAGGATAAAAAGGGAGATTGAATCAGCTCACCCAGTAAATTATATGGAATAGAAACTACAGAGCAAGGGAGTTATATCTGAGAGTTCAGCAATGGGTCTAATGTTTCACCTTGGATAGATAATGAGTGAGATGTAAAAGAGGATTTTAGAATGGAAATTTTAGAATGGAAATAAGTCATCAACAATTCACATTGATGATTGTTTTTAAAGTAAGGAATACAATAGGGGAATGAATGGTTAAAGGTATAATTCATTTGGGTAATTATAATCAATTTTGATCAGATTTTCAATGCCAAAGAGCCAAAGGTATTTGCATTATATGTAAACTCTTTTGGGTGCCAAGGTAGCCACAGAAGGTTGTCAGTGTCTTTTAACTCATAACAATAAGAGAATAAAGTACATGAAAACAAAAGCTGTCATGCTTTCCTCAGTGGTTCACAAAACATTCCTGAAATGTCTAGGCCATTTCAGTGTCAAAGCAGTAAAACTCTGTGCCTTAGGATTCAAACTCTTGAAGTATTACTTTGAAATGATAGCCATATAAATCTATCCTATTAGGATGCATGATCACTTTACTGTGCAAAGCTAACAAATTATAAACGTGAAATAACAAGATAAGATCCAAAAATGGCAAAAATCCAAACATACATCAACATCACAAGAATACAGCCCATTGTGATATCAGCACATTTCTCTGAAGAAGCAGTCTCCTGAATAGAGGGTATTAAAATCCTATAAAGGAATTCTACTAGGGGCAGTTACATATTTTCATTACTGAGATAGTAATATGGTCATTTGACTTTTCACATAGGAATATATACAAAGCCCCATTCCATAGAATATAGTTTCCCTGGACATTAGTCTTAATGTGTTTTTCATCCACATGAACCTATTGAAGCACAGGTGGTATGTTACTTTTGTATATTTTAGATACAAAGAATCAAAATAACAATTATACATAACATAATTCATTTGTAGAATTTTCTCAAAAGTGGTTTGACACAAATCACTATGTCCCTAAGTCCACATCATAAGTACATCAGGTTAGATAAAGCAAATATTATTTTATTCTAAAGGATTGGAGCCATGTGCCCATGTGCATACCTGTGTTCCTTGGGAGTTTGAGGCCAGAAGCAGCTAATGCAGTGTAGTGAAACTGTGTCACAAAATAAAATTAAAAGGGGAGCCAAGGATGCATCTCAATAGTAAAGGAGGGGTAGGGCACTTGCCTAGTGTACACAAAGCTTTAGGTTCAACCCCCTTACTCTGTAATAAAATGTCTCTTGGAGTTACCTGCCCAATATAACACAATAACAAGGCAAAGTATAACTTGATCCAAGTTTTATGACTCTATCTAGTATTTCAAACATAATATTTCACTAAAGCAAAAAATTATACTTGTAAAGTCAAAATTAAATAAAATACTCTAAATTTTAATATTTTATTTACAAAATAAAATATTAAATATTTTATTTATATATAAATATTTTTATTTATATATATTTATATATTTATATTTAAATAAAATATTTTATTTGCAAAATTGGTGAAAAATGACATTAATTTTCCATTAAAATGACATTTAAGTAGAGAAAATACTAATTAAATGAAGAAATTAAGTCGAATAGATTTTAATAGTAGAAAATAATGGCCTGATTATTTCTAAATCACCTTTGAAAGGCCAAATATTTTTATAAGGAAAAATATTATTGAGGACACAGTTTTACATGGAATATTCTAAAGTAGCTAGAATTTTCTTTCAGGTTGCATGTACCTCAGAGCCAAAAGATAGAGTAATTTTGGGGTTTTGTTTTGTTTTGTTTTGTTTGTAGTACTACAGGACTGAACACAGGGCCTCATGCATACTTTTTGTATGTGGTCAGTGAGACTGCATAGATTCACATTTTGGGGCTTTTGAAAACTTGAAGGTTGTAGATTGTACTATGAATGAACTTATAAGTTCAAAATATTGGAAATATTAATGAGAAGGAAATAGGGAGACAGACACACATACAGAAAGAGACAGAGACAGAGAGAGAAAGAGAGAGAGATGCTGGATGTCAACATCTTAATGGCAGTTTAAAGTGATGGCAAAGCTAATGGTTTATCAGGGTGATGTCTACTGGTGTTAACACGAAAAGTGAATTTCAGTGGAGATGAGGACACCAAGGAACTGAGAGAATTGGATATTTGATGGTTAATCTATGGGGACATTGAAGTCACTTAGAAAAACATCAACAATTGGGGAGAAGACAACTAGGGAGAAACAGGTGGGAGAAACTGGAAGATAAGAAAGTGATAACAATTAGTGGCCTGCATGAGGGAGGAAAAAAGGAGTGGCATAGTCAGATGACATGTGTCTAAAATTAATAGAATTCCCTTTTTCAGTAAAGAAGTTTGTTGTAAAGAATTACTCTCCTGGTTAGGTGTGGTGACCCATGCCTGTAATCCCAGCAACTTGGGAGTTGGAGGCAGGAGGATCATAGGTCTGAGGCCAGAGGCAGCCTGTGTGATTTAATAAAACCTCGTCTCAAGGTATAAAATAAAAATCAGGGGCTGGAGGTGCAGGTCAGTGGGGTAAGCATGAAGCCCTGTGTTCAGTCTGCTTCAACCTGGACAAATTTGACAATTTATTTATGTCAGCACTCATAGGCTGGAAGAACACATTACATGAAGCATGCTTCCAAAGAAAGTCCCCCCTCTCTCCTTAGATAAGCTTGTTGTTGTTGTTAGGTGCCGTCAAGTCGAGTCTGACTCATAGCGACCCTATGTACAGCAGATCAAAACACTTGCCGATTCTGTGCCATGCAAACGATCTTATTTATGGTTAAGCCCATTGTTGCAGCCACTGTGTCAATCCATCTGGTGGAGGGTTTTCCTCTTTTGCTTTGATCTGCCACTCTCCCGAACATGATGTCCTTCTCCAGGGATTGATCTCTCCTGACTACGTGTCCGAAATATGGAAGACGCAGTTTGGCCATTCTTGCTTCCAAGGAGCACTCTGGTTGCACTTCTTCTAGGACAGATTTGTTTGTTCTTTTGGCAGTCCATGGTATATGCAATAGACGTCTCCAGCACCACAATTCAACAGCATCAGTTCTTTTTCTGTCTCTCTTGTTCAGTGTCCAGCTTTCACAACCATATGATGCCACTGAAAATACCATGGCATGAGTTAGACGCACTTTCATCTTCAATGTGACATCTTTCCTTTTCAATACTCTAAAGAGATCTTTTGCCACAGCTTTTCCTAGAGCAATGCGTCTTTTGATTTCTTGATTGCTGCTTCCATGGGTGTTGATTATAGAGGCAACCAAAGCAAAATCTTGGACAACCTCAATCTTTTCTCCATTTATTATGAAGTTGCGTGCTGACCCAGTCGTAAGGATTTTTGTTTTGTTGATGTTTAGTCGTAACCCATATTGAAGGCTATGATCTTTGATCTTCATCAGTAATGTTTTAAATCCTCTTCACTTTCAGCCAACAGAGTTGTGTCATCTGCATAATGCAGGTTGTTAATGAGTCTTCCTCCAATCCTGATGCTGTATTCTTCCTCATAAAGTCCAGCTTCTCGGATTATTTGCTGAGCATATAAATTGAAGAGATAGGGTGAAAGTATACAGCCCTGTTGCACACCTTTCTCAACTTTAAACCACTCAGTGTTTCCTTGTTCTATTTTAACAACTGCCTCCTGGTTCATGTACAGATTTCTCATGAGCACAATTAGGTGTTCTGGTATTTCCATTTTCCGAAGTGTTATCCATAATTTGTTATGATCCACACAATCAAATGCTTTTGCATAGCCAATAAAACATAGATAGACATCTCTCTGATATTCTCTGCTTTCAGGTAATATCCACCTGACATCAGCAAAGCTAGTAGTTCCTTATTTAAAAACTGTTCTATTAAATCACTGTGTGTTCAGCTGAAGGTAGCTTAAGTTGTTACAAACGGTGTATGTCTAAATCATTTTGGCTTCTTGCAAATGACCTAGCAAATTCTGCAAATAACAGAGCTTGATAGAACTGCTTACTACATAAAATGTATATCTCTTGATTGGATCCTGGAGGAATTTGTGTCCTCCCCTTCTCTTCCTGTATGTTGTGAGAGGTAACTGACCACCTAGCCACCCTCTACCAGCTTCTGTAATCTTGCTTTGTCTATTCTCATGCCATTAACACAATTGTAAGCCCTCCCCACTCAGGGACCCTATAAGAGGTCCAAGCTTCCTGTATTCAGGGCTGAGTCTTTGAAAATGATTCCACCGAGTCAAGTACCAGTAGTAATAAAGTCCTCCTTAAGCCTCGGGTCTCTCATAGTCCCTTTTGAATTCTGCAACATAACAACAACAAAGTTGATTGGTTCTGTTTGAAATTCTTCTGTGAGAAATCCTTAATAGATATTTAACATCACCTAGCAATCCTAAGAAGTTTTCACATAAGCCTGCCTTCCTACACTCTAATAGGATTATTCCATAGCCTCTTTCCAAAAACTTCCACAAATTTCCTCCTACTTTTTTTTACTTTCAATTACATAACTAGCATGCAAAATTAAATAACAACCATGTGTCTATTCCTCACACCACCAATACAAAACTATCCTTATGAAACACATCTTTTCCATCCTCAAATCTATAGCATCCTTCCTATTTGTTTTAAGCAAGAATGTTGTTGTTAGGTGCCGTCGAGTCGTATCCGACTCATAGCGACCCTCTGTACAACAGGGGAAACACTATTGTCAGTGCTTCTCTGCTGTTCATAGGGTTTTCAATGGCAGATTGATTTTTGGGAGGGGGTTGCCAGGTCCTTCTCCCAAGCCTACAGCTTCTGGTGTTCCCAGGCAGTCTCCCATCCAGGTACTAACCAGGCCTGACCCTACTTAGCTTCCGAGATCTGACGGGATCGGATGACACAGGGCTACAGCTGCAGGCTAAGCAAGAATATTGAGTGTTTAATATTTACGAGACACCAAAGAATTCCTTCTTTTAAACTCTGGACTCCATTCCTGTTTCCTCAAGAACCACACTAATGTTGGGCCTTTTGTTGGTCACTGCCTGACTCCAGCATAAGCCTCCATTGAGCACAGTGTTTCTGCAAAACTATATTTTTTCACACTTTTAAAAGACATATTCTTTGCTATCTTGGAGGCTTGGACTTTTGACTACTTATGGTTAAATCATCAGCATGGCTTGTGCTCAAAGAGGTCTTCTCTAGCTGTCAGATATAGGTTAAACTCAGCTCTATCCACTATCTTGGCACTCTGTGTCCTTTATGATATGTATCACATCCCAATATCTATAATTCTTGTTGGGGACTGTTATGGTTTTGACATGGAATGTCTCCCAAAACCTCATTTCTTAAAAGCTTAGTCCCCAGTGCAGTGTTCAGTGGTAGAGCTTTTCAGAAGTGATTGGATCCTGAAGGCTTTGCCCTAATCAATGGATTAATTCATTGATGGACTCATAATTTGATGATATTATTGGGAGATGGTAGAAAGTAGGAGGTGGGCGTGGTTGGAAGAATGTAGATTATTGGGGACATGTCTTTGAAGAGGTTATTTCATTCTTGACACTTTGACTCTCTCTCTCTCTCTCTCCCTCTCTCTCTCTCTGTCTCTCTCTTTCTCTCCTCTCCTTCCTGACTGCCATGAGCTAAGGAGCTCTCTTCCACCACATCCATCCACCATGACATTTCTGCCTTCCCACAGAACTAAAAGAAATGGCACCAACTGACCATTAATTGAAACTTCTGTGACTATGAGCCAAAATATATCCTTCCTGTCTTAAATTATTTATCTCAGATATTTTTCTACAGCCATAGAAACTGACCAAAACAGATATTTGTGTTTTGACTGTGCCTCCTTCACAACTGTAAGTTCCATGAGAACATAAACTAAATGTATGACTTTCATTACCATTGAGCCTATTCCTAAATGATTTGTGTGAACTAAATAAGCATTATATTAGATAAGTGAATTTATTAGTAGTGATAAACTCATTCACTTATTTTCCATTTTATTTTCCTTCTTTATTTTCCATTTTCATATCCAAGCATAAGTTTTGTTACAAGAAACTTTGTAGTATCAGTCACTCTTCTCTCTACAATATCTAGGAATTCACTTGAAAAAAAATTATATTTCATGTTCACCTCTATAACATCAGGCTCAAAAAGATTAAAACAGTAACTATTTCACAAATCTTGCAAGTACAACTATAATCTCACATGTCTGGACCACAAGCCAAGAGAGTAGCAACTTATTCTACTAGCTGAAGTAATTTAGCCCTAATAATAATGAGGGTCTATAGTTACTACCTCCAGCTGGGATTTAGGTCAGTTGGTAGAGTACCATTCTGCACTTTCTGAGGACCCAGTTTCAATCCCTAGTACCACAAAAACAAGGGAAGGACCTGGCAATCCACTCTCAAAGCAATCTTGAAAACACCCATTTAAAACTCTATGAGGGTCACTATGAGCTGGACCTGACTAGACAGCACCTAACAACAGCAACAATAGTTACTGCTATTCAAAGACAAAAGAAGACATATACCTGGAACTCAAGGGCTTTCCTTGCTCTGTGATATCTGTTAATAGACAATTGCAACAACCACACCCAAAGAAGAAGGAGTAAAAAAGGAGGAGGAAGAAAAGGGAAGGAAGAGGAGAACAGAGAGGAAGAGGAGGAGGAGGAAGAAGAAAAAGAAGAAGAGGAGAAGGGGGGAGGAAAAGAAGAAGCAGCAGCCAGAAGCAGTAACACACATTTGTAATCTCAGCAACTCAGGAGGTAAAGGCAGGAGGATTCCAAGTTAGAGGCCAGAGGTAGCATGCATAATTTAGCAAGACCCTGTGTCAAGATAAAAAATAAAATATAAAAGGAGATAGGGGAATAGCTCAATGGTAAAACACTTGCAAAATATCCATGATGCCCTAGGTTCAGTTCCCCAGTACTGCAAAAGAGGAAGGAGGAGGAGGAGGAATGGACGAGGGGGAGGAAGAGAATGATGAAGTGAGAGAAGAAGACAAATATCATGCCTTCGGGGTTTATATTCTGAGTCACTATCTAGGAAGCAATTTAAGTGAATCAGTGTACTGAATTGTGATGAGGGAAATTCAAAACCTAACCTCCCAAGAGTGAGATAAAGTGATTGCAGCCTAGGGACCAAGTATAGCAGAATAAATTGTTACTTATTTCATGTATATATCTGTCTTCAGTTTAGGAGATCATAACTTCCCACCACGTAAAGGAGATTCTGTGGCCGACTGGACTTACAACTTTCCATGTAATGAATAACTTACATTTTGTTCTCATGAAGAATGAAGGCTCTGTACTATATTGTGGAAGACAAGTATAATGAGTGACCTGAGTGGATCTAAGTAGGTCAAGGAATGTGTTATATTGAGCATATGTTTCTCCTCAGATTCTTTCAGTCTCTTCTGTTCCTTGCTTCCTTGGCCACTTGTTACACTTTAATCAACCTCTAATTACTTCATATGGGCCTTAAATTCCCATGCAGAGAGAGCAATAAGCCTAAATTTGGGGATTGAGTGACTTCTCTCAGAACTTCTAGATAAGAATTCAACACTACATCACAGGGCATAGAATATGACCTCCCCAGTAGCTATGAAAGCTTACAGGATGAGGGCAACCAGAAATGTAGGAGAGTTAATTCCTCATATGGGAAATGAGACCAGTTGCAGATCGGTGATACAGCATGCTGTAAGAAACAGCCATTTGCCCTTCCTCTCGCTAGTGGACTATTCAGAAGCAGTCTTTCAAAAAATCATTTTACTGAAGATGCATCAGGTAGGCCAGTATATTTACATGCCAGTAGCTGATTTCTTCTCTGGGCAGTTCATTGCTAAATATAAAGGGTCATAATAATGCATCACATTGTGTTTATTTCTCATCATTTCCTGTTTGCTTTTTTCTCTATCTTCTCTGGTCTTTTAAAAATCTCCAGTCTTCTAAAAATAAGTGTACAATATAATGTGTTTCTTTATGGCTTTTCCATAGAATTATATCATGTACTTTGCTCCTATTTACTACCTCATGCCCCTGTATTGCTCCTCCTCCCTCCTATTACTGCCCTCCCTACTCCAAATAGATCCCCTTATATTTCCCAGCCTCACATAAATATATATTTTTCTTATCTTTTTAAAATAAATTTAGCTTCTGCATATGAAATAGAAAATGCCATTTGTCTAAGTCTGGTTTATTTCACTTAGGTTAAAATAATTATTTCCAGTTCCATCCATTTTCCTGCAAATAACATAGTTTGGTCCTTCTTTATGGATGAATAAAATTCCATTGTGTACATACACCACATTTTTATCCATTCGTCTGTTGATGAGTATGTGATTCCATATCTTGGGGAATGTGAATATCGATGCAATGAACATGGAATTTTTGGTGTCTCTATAGTATGGCAATTTAGTTCCTCTGGTCATAACCCTAGGAGTGGTACAGCTGGATCATAAGGTAGTTCTACTTTTAGAAAAAAATCTAGTTTTACAGCTACCAATAATTTACATGGCTGGGCTTTAGCTCAGTTGGTAGAGTGCCACTCTGCAGTCTCTTAGGTCCCGAGTTCGATTCCCAGCATCACAAAAATGGGAGAAGGACATGGCAACCCACTCCCAAGGCAATCACGAAACAATCAGCCATTGAAAACCCTATAAGGGTTGCTATGAGTCAGACATGACTTGATGGCACCTAACAACAACAACTACAATAATTTACATATAAATGCACATAGCCAGTTGTTTTCCCAAAACTGTAAATCCAAAAATACTTTATAAATTTGATTCAAAGTCTTTCTTTCTGTGATCTTGGATGACTGTCATGCATCAGTTGTCTGTGTTCTATTTAACTATTTCTCTGTAACAACAGCAAACTTTATTCTGATATTCAATAGCTGTCTTCTATATTTGATGTATTTTGATTCTCCTCATCAGCATAAAAAATTAATAAATGTTGTAGAATAAATAATTATTATAAATATAATAGAATAAATAATTATTATAGAATAAATAAATATTATAAAATGATTCATAATTTTTCACTCAGCTATTATATGAACAATATTTCCATAGTATGTTGGTATCATTTCTGAGACTTTACTACAATAGACATTAATGGATGCTAGCAATGGACAACTCACAGATTGGGTTCTTGAAAAGTTGAATAACTACTATGGAAAACAGCTATACAATATAAGAGATATTTACAAGAGATATAATAGTGGAAGGTGCTGAGAGCTGAGTGAACAAAAGATAAGGGTCAATTACACTGTCCAGCAAAATGGTCAAGAAAAAGGTGACCTTTGAAATGTGTATTAGAAGATCAGGAGTAAGTCTCCAGAAGAAGAAGAAGTAAAGATCTTTCCCAGAAGAAAAATAAACTTCACACAATATATACTAATATTTACTATGTTTCTCCCAGTGATTTGTGTTGTGGGAGTAGAGTGGCAAACAAGTTACTCAAGGTCTAGAATTCTCATTCCAATAAGGTTTGGATTCTGGACAAAGGAAAAATCTCAGTTGTGAATATGATTAAAACAAGAACATGAGATAGAAATTGATAGTAGGTTGACTATGGCTGTGGAAGGTCAAGGATGCCCGCCCCCCCAATATCATTTATAATGAATCGCACTAGCCACCAGGGAAAAGAATGAGAGGGAACTCTTATAGCTAGATTGTGGAATTTGTATAATGGGACAAATGAGAACAACTGAGTTCGATAGATAGTTAAAAACTTTTATGCTGAATTTCATCCTAAAATTGTAACAAATTTGTTATGGATATAACAGGGGAAAGTACTCAGAAGAATTTCATTGGCTGTACAGCACAGTCTTTAACAAGTGAGAAACAGCTGAGTGCAGTGGCTCATGCCAGTAATCCCAGTGACTGGGGAGGCAGAGGCAGGAGGATTGCAGATTTAAGGCCAGAAGCAGCCTGCATAACTTAGCAAGACCCTGTCTCAAGATTTAAAGAAAAAAAAAGTTAAATGAGTTGGGGGCATAGCCTATTGGTAGATAACTTGCAAAGTATGTACAAGGCCCTGGGTTTAGCCCCTAGGTATAGAAAAAAAGGGGAGCAAAACCAAGAGACACAGCAGCATGAGGAAAACAATGCGATCATTCCTTCAGTTGAAAAATGAATAGCCGAGCCCAGCAAGCAAGTCAACACGAACATGGAGAAGATTATTTCTCAACATAGATGTATATGTAAGATATGTTCAAACTTCAGAAGTGGTGGTTTTAGGTTTTCAAGATAAAAATGTTGAATAAAGGATGATATCTAGGTTTTGGTTCATAGTTTATGTATTCACTTGTGAATGCTGATGGAATTCACCAAGGTAGGGAACACAAGTGCAGGTGTAATTGCTAATTTCTAGTGGAGATTGAATGAGTGTGGGAAAGAAGGATAACTTGCTTTGAAACAAGTTGATTTTGTAGTGCTTGAAGTACTCCCAGGAGTCAGTGTATATTTAGAAATACATTCTGCTTAATGGGCAAAGCAAAAATTTCCAACTCAGAAATAATGATGATGCACACACAATCCATAATGAGACTGTTAGGATTTATGTGAATAAATTGAACATCTAATCACCCATATGCAAGATCTTCCCAACATTAACCAGAAACTTCTGTCATACATAGTTCTGTCATTCTAAAATGAAGATTGTCTGAAGAAATCAGGTACATCTAAAGCTATAAGGAAAACTCCCTCCATGAAATAGAAAATCTTCCCCACCAGTGGATGTTCTTTTGAAGTTAGCAATAATGAATCTGGCAAGTAGGCTTTAAACTTTGAAATTCTCAAATTTCTTTAATTCTGTTCATCTCCAAAGTGAATTTCATGGGTACATAGATTCCAAATTCAAATCCAAGTTTCTTCTCTGTATTGTGCCTTACATATGCAGGTATTCAGCATAGTAGAGTTATCTGTCTGTGCCATAAATACAGGAGAAACAATAGAATGCTCTTAAAATATATGGGAGAAAAAGTAGCTTCCTTTACTACAGGGGGAATTTGTACCATTAGGTAATTAAATAGACATTGAATGTTCTCTATTTTCTGGTCATGAAAAGTCAGAATTTGTAAAGTATATTATCTGTCAATGTCAAAAATCACCACATAACATAGAAAAATCAACGGTCTTGGGTATAGAATACCATATCCAAATCTGAATACTACTGAGAGAACTTATGCAAGGAATTTAATCTATCTAGGTTACTCTCTTTATTTGAAAAAATGAGAAGCGTAGTACATAACTGGTAGGATTATCATGCCAATTAAACAAAAATCAATATAAAAACCAATGTACCAACAACATACCATTGGTGTCGTGTTGTTAGGTGCCATTGAGTCAGGTCTGATCATAGCGACCCATATAGGATTTTGAATGGCTGGTTGATTGTTCTGGAATTACTTCAGTAGTGAATTGCCACATCCTGCCATGTTCAGGCTGGGAATCAAACTGAGGATCTCAGAGAGTGCAGAGCAGTACTCTGTCTACTGAGCTAAACCCCAGACCACCAGATAGCATCATACCACATAAATTTCAACTAGCGGTCACATCTTTTAACAAAAGTTAATTAAATAAATAAATAAGAGGAATACTTGAATGAAATTTAGTCCCAGATATTGGAGAACCAGGGAGGATCAGGTCATCAGTTAGATTCAGTTCTATTTGTACTCCAAATGTAGGATTAAATAGCCCTAGAAGTAACAGGAAAATAATGACAGTTATTTCTTACATTTTTATAACTTCCATGAGGTGATGAGGAAGAGAGTAAAAGAAAGAGATTTGTGAAGTCTACAGTCTCATTACCTGAATTATAATTGAAAGAGGACAACTCAATTCAAATGGCTTAAGTACCAATTAGTTAAATGACAAATTTAAGCTATAATTCTTTGCTTAAGTGCAAGGTTAAGCTCTAAAAGTAGTGGCATTAAACCTAGAATACAGTAGCTTTCTGAAATGCCTAATGGGCTGAAGCTCATAAACTGTTACTAACTGATAAGAAAAAAATCAGATAGTTGAATCTAGAAAGAAATGTCTCTTAGTGAATGTAAATGTTAGATTATTTTATATTGTTTTGAAAATGATACACATATTGTTTTAAAATAAAGTTATCACTAAATAGCAATGTTAAATTTATTTGAGAAATTAAACTCTCCATTTTGGTTAATAAGAAATGTTCTCTAATTTTAAAACATTGAACCTAAAAAGAAAAATTTAGACTGCTTAAGTCAGAAGTACTCAAGACCATTTGGACATTTGAATCACCTGGGAAGTTGTAAAACTACCACTTGCTGGAGACATCTATTGAATATACCACGGACTGCCAAAAGAACCAACAAATCTGTCCTAGAAGAAGTACAACCAGAGTGCTCCTTGGAAGCAAAAATGGCCAAACTACGTCTTACATATTTTGGACATGTAGTCAGGAGAGAACAATCCCTGGAGAAGGACATCATGATTGGGAGAGTGGTAGGTCAACGCAAAAGAGGAAAACCCTCCAGCAGATGGATTGACACAGTGTCTGCAACAATGGGCTTAAACATAAATAAGATCGTTTGCCTGGCACAGAATCGGCAAGTGTTTTGATCTGCTGTACACAGGGTCGCTATGAGTCAGACAGGACTCGACGGCACCTAACAACAACAACAACAACCACTTTAAGAGCTTCATCCCCAGAACTTCTAATTTAATACAGACAGAGTGCTAGATCATAGCATTTTCTAAAGATACATAATTCTAATATAAATTTGATGCGAAGTATGTCTGACCTCAAGACAAGTTGTATGACCTTTACACAGATCTTAGAGCATTAATGCATGGTTCAACTCTTTAAGCATTACCTCTAGAAGTCATTGGGTAGACAGAAGTAGAATTGCAACAAATTATACTTTAAATATTAAAATATTTTAATTTAAAATGACAAAAATCTTCCCATGTTCTAATAATTCTGTACATACTTAGTTTCTCAATATATTGCCTCATCAAATAAAAGAATTAACATCTTCCTTTATTTTCTTGACCTTCTGGCCAACAATTGCCATCAACAATAGCTCTACATCAATTTTCTCATAATGATAAAATCATCACTCTTAATACAATTTCACAGCTCAGGAAGTTAGCTTATTAAGAATATTGAACCTACAAGACCAAACAGAATTCTACCCTCTTTAATTGTATTAGCATTTTCAGGAATCAAGCTAAAGTTTATTGTACAGGTATTGTACAGATTGTTGTCTTTTTCAATGTTTTCAAAACTCATGGTCCTTCTATTAATACTTTTTAACATAGTTTTACATTTAAGACTGTTTTATTTAAACATTGTCAGTTTCATCTTTGGACTATTATAAATTTCCCATCCATGTAGGCATTTTATATCCATCCATGGAGAGTGTAAATCAGGTTCTTTAATCTTCATAACATAGTACCGATCTTGCCTCTTACACACCTGTCACCTAGAAAGGTGAGCATATACTGCAAGCAAGGCCTACTCTGTCTGATTTGCTAAACTTTCATACAACTTCTGTGGAGAACAAACCTAGCACATCTTTGTAATATTACATGAGTTCTAATTAACAACCTAGACTGGGGTCTCCTTCAGTTGGTATAATGCTTGCTCCATGCACTCTGAGGCCCTGGGTTCAATACACAGCACTGCAAAAATGGGAGAAGGATCTGGCAGCCCACTCCTGAAAAATAATCTGCTATACAAGGACTGTCAGATATAGTGCCTCTTTCATTCTCTTGTACAGAGAGTTGATATGAGTGAGACCTGACTCGATAGCACCTAACAACAATTAACTGCCTACTCATTTATTTAGAGTATAATGCTACTCTTATAATAAAGTACTTTATAAGAAAGCTAAATTAAAGTTCTAGTTTTAGAAAGTTTTTAAATATACGATCATTGCAAATCATTGTTTGCAAAACAATGATTCTTAGCATATAAATAAATACATATTTATGATTTCATATAAAATATATATTATATGTAGCATGATAATGTATGTTGTTGTTGTTGCTGTTAGGTGCTGTTGAGTTGGGTCCAACTCACAGTGACCCTCATAGAGTTTTCAGTGGATGATTGCTTTTCAGAATTGCTTCAGGTTTTGTAGTGCTGGGGATTTAACCCAGGGCCTCAGAGAGTGAAGAGCAGGACTCTACCAACTGAGCTAAACCCCAGTGATAGTAATGTATACCTTATATAATATCTAAGCCAATATTATCATTAAAATTTATAATATTTAAACCAGTAATATTCAATAGAACTTTCTGCAATGATAGAAATAATGGAAGTGGTTTATTCTGTGCTAATCAATATGGTAGCTCCTGAGCACTTGATTTGTGGCTAGTACAAATGAGAAATTAAATTATTAAGTATACCTAATTTAACTTTATTTTACGTTGATATTAAATAACAACACATGGACAGCTCACATTTACACAATTCTTGAGGTTTTCAAAAAATGGTGAATTATTGTTACTTTAATGTATTTAATACATTATTTGCTATATCGGGAAATAAAATATAAAATGACTATATTCACTGTGGGGCTGGGATTTAGCTCAGTTGGTAGAGCACTGCGCTGCAGTCTCTGAGGTCCTGAGTTCAATTCCCAGCACTGAAAAAATGGGAGAAGGGCCTGGCAATCCACTCCCAAGGAATCCCGAAACCGTAAGCCAGTGAAAACCCTATGAGGGTAGCTATGAGTCAGATACCAACTAGACGGCACCTAACAACAACAACAACAACATATTCACTGTAAGGAATTTTAAGCAAATATATGTGAAAAGATATAGTATATAATGATTAAAAACTAACAATCATTTCAATCATTTTCCCATTATGATGTCTGAAAATCTTTTTTTTTTTTCTTTTTGGTGCTAGGGTTAAACCCAGGTCTTCATGCATGCCTTTAAGTGCTTTAGCATTGAGTTGCACCCCTAGCCCATTTTTCACTTTTTATTTTGAGACAAGTTCTAAGTTACATAGGCTGCCTCTGGTCTCAAACTTGCAATCCCCTACCTCTACCTCCCTCGTCTCTGGGATTGCAGACATATGCCACTGTGCTGAGCTGAATTTCTTATATTCTGTGATATAAAAGTTACCTGGCATAAATATATATATATATATATACATATATATATATATATATATATTTTTTTTTTTTTTTTTTTTTTTTTTTTTTTTTTTTTTCTGTACTGGGGGTTGAACCCAGGGCCTCGTGCTTGCATGCTCTGCGAGTGCTGGACCACTGAACTGCAACCTCAGTCCATTTTTTTTTTTTTTTTACTTTTTGAGACAGAGTCTTGTTAAATTATGTAGACTGCCTCTGGTCTCGAACTTGCAATCCTCCCGCCTCCGCCTCCCAAGCCCCTGGGATTACAGGTGTGCGCCACCGCGCCTGGTGCTCTTTTTATAATTTTTTGGGTTTTCTTTATAAACTATGACTAACGTAAGAAAGATCCAATATGGTAATAGAATAAGCATCTCCTCAAATAATGAATTGAGAAATTTGGGAATAATTTTCTTTCCTAATTTGTTTGTACCATAACTATATTCCCTCGTTTTAATATTTATTGTTCTTTTGGATACTAAAGACATCCTAATGTGCTTTTGTGGATTTTGATAAAATTTGTAACTTTTATTAATATGGCAGAGAGTTATAAAAGGAAATTTCAAGATTAACATCACTCTTACACTTGTCATTAACTTATATTTCAATAGCAATCCTTAACATATAATCCACAATTAATATTACTTATTTCGTTTAGGACTAACAACAAAACTGACTGAAGGTTAATGTTGTTAGGTACCATCGAGTCGGTATCTGACTCATAGGGACCATAGTGCAACAGATGAAACATTATTGCTGTGCTTCTCTACTATTCATATGATATTCAATGACTGATTTTTTTTTTTTTTTTTTTTTTTTTTTTTTTGTAGGGGGAATGAGTTGCCAGGTCCTTCTGCCAAGTCTACAGCATCTGGTATTCCCAGGTGGTCTCCCATCCAAGTACTAAACAGTCCATACCCTACTTAGCTTCTGAGATCTGATGGAGTCAGCCACTGCAGTGGTATGGCTGCAGGACAAGGCTAATGTACCATGGCCAAAATCCTCATTTCCATTAAAAGTGTTTACTTGAGTGATTCACTGATGGGCTAAATCATGAATTGTATTATAATGTACTTGTTATTCAAAGATATCTCATATGATTTCAACGCAAAGGACTTCTAAAATCATATTTTTGTTTCCTTTTAAAACTGAAGCCACAAATGCAGAATGTTTAATGAGGAACTCCCTTGCAGGCAGTTGGGCTCAGAGATAGAACATGTCCTTAGGTGTGTGAGGCCCAGAATTCAATCTGAAGTGTCAAAAAGACTAAAAAAGAAAGAAAGAAAACAGAAGAACTTTATATAGTTTCTACCCATTAGCTAAGAACTGCTACTTCTGGGTTTTGATTCACTTTAGCTCCTTCCCAAGTCCCTTTAGACATGCTCTATAAAAGGGCATCACCCAATCCTACAAAGAAGTGTACAAAATACTGCATATTCTTGCATCTAATCTGAACATGTTCAACAGTTTTAGAGGGCTAAAAAATCAGATGTGGATTAGAATTGTATGTGGCCCGGATTCGTGGTTAAGAGTCAATTTTTGGAAAAATTGCAGAACTGCTGTACACATTGTAAAAACTATACAATGAAACACAATATTTCAGATTAGATTCAAGAAGTTATGGTAGTAAAGCTCTTCCTTCTTATTGAGGTATGTGCAACCTCAATAGTCACACGCATGGGCACAACAACTTCGTAGTGGTTGAAAAGCATTTCTTGAAAGAGGTCACATTTTCTGACTTTTTACTTTTTTATTGACTTTATGAATGAAAGATACTTAATATTTCTGCAGGCCAATCATAATGGAAAAATTCCAAGATTTATCACAGTCTTGAAACAGGCCAAAAGAAAAAGAAAAAAAAAGAAAAAACATCAACACTGCAAATTGTATTGATGCTACATTTAAACACCACTTTATTTGTAAAACATGACATATTTGATGAGAAAGCTTTGAAGTGAGGGTTTCTGGAAAGATGACAGAATGAAAATATATATTTATATTTCCCTTTCCTCCCAATCTCAATCAAAATGTTCTTCATTTCTCCAGGTATGGAACTTAAATTATGAAACAATCATTTTCCAGTTAATCATGGAACCTTAGAAATCAAAGCCCATAGAGCCTTAAAGTAAGAAACAGAATGAGGGGAGAAAATTAACATATTAAATATTTAAATATATTCTTTCCTTCTGAAAGGGGAGCTTGAGGTTTATAGTGCAATGATTGGGTTTAGGGTTATAGTTAAACATTTATTTCTTTGATATATGAGAAAATATGTATCAGATTGTGAATATTAATTGTAGGTAGGTACTTGCTGATGGAATAAAAGTTAGAACTTTCAAATTAAAAATATGCAAGAAGATAGGAAATAACAACCTGACTCAAATGAGTAGAGATAAAGAAAAAGAGAAAAAAGGGCAAGTCAAAGCTTTCAGTAAGATATATGAATTAGATCAAGTATATTAGTTGTTAAGAATAAATGTTGTTATTACATGTCGTCAAGTCAGTGTCCAAATCACAGCAACCCTATGTGCAACAGATGAAACACTATTGTTGTGCTTCTCTGCCATTTATAGGGTTTTCAATGGCTTATTGTTTTTCCGGAGTGGGTTGCCAGGTCCTTCTCCCAAGCCTGCAGGACCTGGTGTTCCCAGATGGTCTCCCATCCAAGTACTAATGAGGCTCGAATCTGCTTAGCTTCTGAGATCTGATGGAATTGGATGCCAAAGTGGTATGGCTGCAGGCACAATAAATATAGACAGGCAAAATACCCATTTAAGATTTAAGGACTCTCACATTGGTTAAGAAAGAATGTATACCAGAAAGAAAGAAACAAAGAAAGAAAGAAGAAAGAAAGAGAGAAAGAAAGAA
>VMDO01007948.1:0-87548 GCA_007922755.1 Pedetes capensis
AAAATGAGAGGACACAAACAAAAAAGCAGCAGGGATTGCTGTACTGATATATGATTATATATGACAAAATTGGCTTCAGCTCTGTATTAATCAGCAGGCACAAAGAAGGTCAGTACATATTAATAAATGGAATAATCAACCAAGAAGACATAATTATTGTATATATTTCTGCAGTAAACTCTGTCCATCTAATTTCATAAAGTGAACCTTACTGGCATAAAGGCATAAGGGTCCAGGTAAAACAAAAATAGGTGACTTTAATAATCTACTCCTATAAATAGATTATGCAAACAAAAAATCCACAAAGAAACCCTAGATTTAAATAATACCATAGACCAACTGGACTTAACAGACATCTACAGAATATTTCATCAAACACATGTAGGATACACATTCTCCTCAGAATGACATGAAACTTTTTCTAAAATAGACCACATTTTAGCTCACAAAACCAGACTTAACAAATACAAAAATATTGAAATTATTTATTATATCTTACCAGATCACAATGGAATAAAGCTAGAAATCAACAGCAAGAGAAACTACAATGTTACAAATATATGCAAATTAAATAACCATTTTGAATGATCAGTGTGTCATTGGAAAAAAATCAGAGACTTTAAAAAGTTCTTAGAGTCAAATGAAAATGAAAGCAAAACATATCAAAACCTTTAAGATATAGTAAAGGCAGCTCATAGCTATGAATACCTACATAAAAATTGGGAAACTCAAATAAATAACTTAGTGATTCACTTTAAGACATTAGAAAAATAAGAACAATACCAAAACTAGCAGACAAAGGAAATAATAAAGGTCAAGGCAGAAAATAAAGAAATATAAACTAAAAAAGAAAAACATACAAAGAATTAGTGAAACTGAGTTAGTTCTTTGGAAATATAAACAAGTTCAACACACCCCTAGCCAAACTAAGAGAGACAGAGAGGGAGAAAGAGAGAGAATCCAAATTGATAAAATGAGAAATGAAAAAGGGACCATTAAAACACATAGCAATTAAATACAGAGGATCATAAGGAATTGCTTCAAGAACCTGTACTCCCCAAAAAAGAAAAGTTCAGAAAAAAATGGATAAATTCCTTAACACATATGAAATATCAAAGTTAAATCTGGAGGATATAAATAATTTAAACAGACTTATAACAAGTAATAAAATTGAGGCAGCAATAACCTTCTAACAAAGAATAGTCCATGTCCTGACAGGTTCACAGCCAAATTCTATCAAACATTTAAAGAAAAATTAATATCTACTCTCCTCAAACTATTCCATAAACTAGAAGGGGAAGAAATAATTCAAAATTCATTCTATGAAGTTAGTATCACCCTGATACCTAAACCTGATATAGACACAACAAAAAAGAAAAGTATTGACTAATTTCTATGATGAACATAGACACAACAATCCTCAATAAAATACTTGCAAAGTGAATACAGCAACACATGGAAAAGATCATAAACCATGACCAAGTGGGCTTCATTCCACAGATGTAAGCTGGTTCAACATATGCAAATCAATAAATGTAATGGAGCACATCAATAGACTCACAGACAGAAATCACATGCTCATGATGAAGAAAAAGGCTTGACATGTTCAACATCTTTTCATAACGAAACTCCTGAAGAAACTGGGAAGAGGAGGGATATACCTCGATATCATAAAGCTTATGTGCAACAAATCTGTATCCAGCATCACACTGAATGAGGAAAAGCTGAGAGCATTCCCTCTAAAATCATGAATGAGTCAAGGATGTCCACTCTCTCCACACCTATTGAATATAGTAATTAAAATTCTAGTCAGAGCATAAGGCAAGAGAAAGAATTAAAAGCGGTATAATAGAGAAAAAAGTAGTCAAATTATCATTATTTGTATATAGCATGAACCTATATTTAAATGACTCTAAAGACTCCACGAGACCTAATATGTTCTTTCAGCAAAGTCGTCATTGGGTGCTATTGAGTTGAATCTGGCTGCTGGCAACAACAGAAAGAAACACTCCCCAACATTGTGCCATGCTCAGCACTGTGTCGGGATTCTCTGCAATTCATAAGGTTTTCAATGGCTGATGGTTTTGGGATTGTTTGGGGAATGGACTGCCAGGACCCCATTTTGCAGTGCTGAGGATGAAACCTAGGGCTTCAGAGCATGTAGAATAGCACTCCTTCAAATGAACTAAACCTCAACCACTTCCGCAAAATAGCAGGATACGAAATCAACAGTCAAAAATCAGTAGCATTCCTATGTAGTAATAATGAACAAGATGAGAATAAAATCAAAACAACAATTTCATTCACAATAGCCACTCAAAATAAAATATCTAGGAATTAATCTAACCAAGGAAGTTAAAGACCTCTACAATAAAATCTTCAAAATACTCAAGAAAGAAATTGAACATAGAAGATGGAAAGATGTCTCTTGCTCATAGACTGAAAGAATTAATATTGTGAAAATAGCTATACTACCAAAAGAAATCTACAGATCCAATGCAATTCCCATCAAAATTCCAATGATACATTTCACAGAAATAGAAAAAATCCTAAAATTCATATAGAATCACAAAAGATCTCAAATAGCCCAAACAATTTTCAGCAGTAAGAGCAATGCAGGAGGCATCATAATATCTGATATCAAACCACATTATAGGACCATAACAACAACAACAACAACAACAACAACAACAACAACAACAACAACAAAACCAGCTTGGTGCTGACACAAGAATAGGCATCAATATCAATAGAATAGAAGATCCAGAAATAAACCCACACACCAACAATCACTTGATCCTTGACAAAAGTGCCAAAAACATACATTGAAAAAAAGATAGCATCTTCAACAAATGGTGCTGGTAAAAGTAGATATCCAAGTGTAGAAGAATGGAAAGTAGATCTTATCTCTCACCCTGTACAAACATCAATTACAAAAGGATCAAAAATCTTAAAATGAAATCAGGAACTTTGAAATGACTAGAAGAAAATATATGGAGCACTCTTCAACACATAGGCATAGGCAACTACTTTCTTTAATGAGAGTCCAGTAGCCCAGGAACCAGTATTAGAAGTTGAAAAATGGGAGCACATGAAATTAACAAGCTTTTACACAGCAAAAGAAACAATAAAGTAAAGGCGAAGCCTGCAGAATCAGAGAAAATCTTCTTTGCCAACTATATTTGACAGAGGATTAATATCAAGGATATGTAAAGAACTCAAAAAGATTAAACACCAAAAAAAACTAAAATAACTCACTTAACAAATGAGAAATGGGACTGAACAGACAGTTCTCAAATGAAGAAATACAAACAGGCAATAAACATATGAAAAAAAATGTTCAACATCCCTATCATCACGGAAATGCAAATCAAAACTACATTGAGAATCCATTTCACCCTAGTCAGAATGACCAGCATCAACAAAATAACAAATGCTGATGAAAATGTGGAGAAAATGGAGCCCTTATACACTGCTCGTGGGATTGTAAACTAGTGCAGGCATTATGGAAATTATTATGGAGTTTCCTCAGAAAACTAAAAATAGAACTACCATATGATCCAACTATACCACTCCTGGGCATATAACCATATATATATATATATGTATATATATATGTATGTATATATATATGTATATATATAAATATACACACACACACACACACACACACACACACACATATATATATATATATATATGTATATATATATATATATATTTTTTTTTTTTTGTGGTACTGGGGGTTGAACCCAGGGCCTCGCGCTTGCATGCTCTGCAAGTGCTGGACCACTGAGCTGCACCCTCAGCGCATTTTTTTTAACTTTTTGAGACAGGGTCTTCCTAAGTTACACAGACTGCCTCTGGTCTCGAACTTGCGATCCTCCTGCCTCTGCCTCCCGAGCCGATAACCAGAGAAATCTAAGTCATCACACCACAGAGACTCCTTATCTTCCTTATTTATTACATCACTATTCATAATTGCAAGGGCATAGAATCAGCCTGTTGTTGTTATTGTTAGATGCATAGGTATCCAACTTATAGCAACCTTATGTGCAAGCCTACAGCACTTAGTATACCCAGGTAGTCTCCCATCCACGTACTAACCAGGCCTGACCCTACTTAGCTTCTGAAATCTGATGAGATCGGATGCCACAGTGGTACAACTGCAGGCAGAATCAGCCAAGATGTCCATTAATAGATGAATGGAGTTTTAAAATGTGGTATATACACACAATGGTATATTGTCTAGTTATAAAGAAGAATGAAATTATACTATATGTAGGAAAATGGATGGATCTAGAGATGATCATTTAAAGTGAAACAACCCAGACACAAAAGACAAATACCTCATTTCCACTCATATGCAGAAACTAAACCTATCTTAAAGAAAAATATAAATAAATATATATTTGTATGTATCTAAGATTGGAAAATATAATGGAACTATTTAGAAGGGAGTGAGAACTACTGGGAGAAGCTGGGAAAGGGAACAAATGGGAGGGTAAGCAATATGGTGGTACAGAGGGAGAGAACAACTGCAAAGTACAGGATGTAATTATATGAAAATCCTGTAATGAAACTCATTATACTGCATGCAAATTCAATTTAAAAAGGAAGACGTTATGGCTCATCTTTACCTGATAAATTCACATTGACACGTCAGCATTTCTGCTTCAGCAAAAAGTGTTCTTTTTTTGTTTGTTTTTTCTGAGATTCTGATTGGAAAGGCCTATGGCCAATCCATGGGTTTTGGCTTGTCTCAATTGGTAGAGCTCCACTCTGCACTCTCTGAGGCCCTTGGTTAGATCCCAAGTGAAAAAAAAAAAAAAAGAAAAGAAAAAAAGGAGAAGGATATGGCAATCCATTCCCAAAGAAATTCCAAGTGATCAGCCATTGAAAAATACTATGAGGGTCACTATGAGTGGGACCAAAAGTATGGCACCTAACAACAATGACTAGATCAATCTTGTTTCTGCTCTCCCTTGACATCATATAAATAAGTGTTTGTATTTTTAGAAAAAAATGAAAATCTAATTGATATCAAATTTATGAATACCATTATTTAATGCAAAAAGATAGAGTTGTATTTTTGAAGTATTTAAGGAAAAACCTCTGAACCTAAAGACTTGCATTCAAATATGCTGTCTTTTAAATGCATGGGTGTAATTAATACATATTTAGGCATATAAATCCTTTAAAATTTTGTAACTTGAATACAAATTTTGAAATACTTTTACAAATAGCACTCAAATCAGAGAAATAAACCCAAGAGAATGTTGTAGGAATTATAGGAAATTGTTGTTGTTGTTGTTGTTAGGTGCCGTCAAGTCGGTATCCGACTCATAGTGACCCTCATAGGGTTTTCAATGGTTGAGTGCTTCGGGATTGCCTTGGGAGTGGATTGCCAGGCCCTTCTCCCATTTTTGTGGTGCTGGGAATTGAACTCGGGTCCTCAGAGACTGCAGCGCAGCGCTCTACCCACTGAGCCAAATCCCAGCCCAATAGGGAATTAAGATGATGAAAAAACTTAGTAAAGTTTGCTATATCTTAAAAGAGGAAAAGTTAAAGAAAATCAAGGAAAATAGAAAGTAGATTAATAGCAATTGAAAATTAAAATTCTTAGAAACATCATTATAGTGGGAATAGGGCCAATCAAAAATCCATTATAAGGTATTTGCATTATTTCAGGAAAATAATATAAATTATAATCCTAAACAATCAATGTGTCATTGATTAAGGTAATTCATCATATGAAAAATGTATAATCATAAACCAGCAAATAAAAATTTGATTTGTTGAAAATTGAAGAAGGAGGAGATATATGAACATGAAATATAGTGAATGCACAAGATAAAATATGATGCATGTGTTTATAGTGTAATAATTGTAAATGAGTTAAACTTGCCAGTTAAGAAAAAACACTTTTAGATAGATGAAAGATAAAGATCTAGGAATATGTTTTCTAATGAAAGACATTCTTAATACAGAAAGACACAGAAAGGTAAAAAGAAATCAGGGGATTATAAAAGATAGCATCAAGAAAATGCTAAGAGGACAATCTTAATCTCACAATCTAGAATTTAAGAAACTGCTTTTTATGGATCATCACAATAACAATAATGAGATGTTTCATAAAAATAAAGAAAATAGCATTAGAATTTATAACCAGCAAGGTGTGTTGGTTGGGATTTAGCTCAGTTGGTAGAGCGTTGCTCTGCAGTCTCTGAGGTCCATCGTTTGATTCCCAGCACTGCAAAAAGGGCAGAAGGATGTGGCAATCCACTCCCAGTGCAATCTGAAACAATCAGCCATTGAAAATGCTATGAGGGTCTCTATGAGTCAGACACAACTCGGGGGCACACAACAACAACAACAGTAAGGTGTGTTGGTACTTGCCTTTAATCCCAGCCCTTGGCTGGTAGAGGTATGAGGGTAGCAAGTTTGAGGCCTGAGCTACATAATGATGTATCGTTTCAAAAACAAGCAAACAGAAAACAAATAAATAAAGGTTATAGCCATTGTGAACATGTATGCAGGCACTATTAATATAAACTTAGTTATATAAATTCATAGAAGCCATGAGCAAGATGAAATAGATAACTCAATACTTACAGTCAAATAATTTAACATATTTCATCAAACACTGGCAGATGAGGGAGGGTTGTAGAAATCTGAATTGTATAATTAATAAATCTGAGCTGTTATGTGCTGTCTAAGAACTCTCATTTTTCAGAAAAAGCACATTATCTTCAAACACATCTGCGACATAGACTAGAGGCTTTTCACTCAATTATAATAAATCAGAATAGTTAGAATTGTAAGAGAAAAATGAATATCATTCTTTGTAGATGATTGGATCACCAATCTAGGACAAAGAAGAGAATCAACAGAAAAAATAAAGAACTAAAAATGGATGAGAGCTCTCACTTGGGAGTCCTATCTGCATGTAATTTTAATTTTCATCAGATTTTTTTAGCCCTCTAAAACTCTTGAAAAGGTGCAGACTAGATTTGAGAACATATGGTATATATAATATTCACACTTATAATTACATATAAAGTATATAATGAGGTTCTCAAATTTATTAATAAGCAAATTTTAGAAATAGAATAACAAAGATATGTCAGTCTAAAGTTATCAAATAGATAAAAATTAGAAAGTTGGAATAATGAAAGGTATCCTTGGTAATTTGGCATTCAGAAATTCATGTACTCCCAGTAGACATATAGAACTTTTCAAAATAAGCACTCACATGCCCTATGAACCCAAAATGCCATTGTTGGATAAATATCCTGCCTGGAGAAATCTCCTCTCAGCTTCATAATGGGGGAAAAATGAGATTTTTCACATTTTTTTCTTTTTTTCAAGTTCGCAGAGTTACCTAGCACAAAGGGACACCTTGCAGCTGCTAGAAACAATATCCTAAGCAAGCAATTATAAATAAGGACACATCTATGAAGAAGGTACTGAATGAAAAAGTAAGAAGTAAATATATATACATATATGAAATATATTATTGTTGTTGTTGTTGTTAGGTGCCGTCGAGTCAGTATCCGACTCATAGCGACCCTCTGTACAACAGGGGAAACACTGTTGTCAGTGCTTCTCTGCTGTTCATAGGGTTTTCAATGGCAGATTGATTTTTGGGAGGGGGTTGGCAGGTCCTTCTCCCAAGCCTACAGCTTCTGGTGTTCCCAGGCGGTCTCCCATCCAGGTACTAACCAGGCCTGACCCTGCTTAGCTTCCGAGATCTGACGGGATCGGATGCCACAGGGCTATGGCTGCATATATATATATATGAATATATATATATATATTCATATCCCATGTCTTTTAGTTGCAGGGGCTTGCGTGCTGCTATGATGCTGACAGCTATGCCATGGGTATTTAGATACCAGCAGCAGAGCCACCCATGGTACATGGGTTTCAAGTGAGCTTCCAGATTAAGATGTTGTTGTTAGTTGCTCATAGTGACTCATAGTGACCCTATGAACAACAGGTGAAAAGACTATTTTTGTACTTCTCTGCTATTCATAGGGTTTTCAGTGACTGCTTATTTTTTTGGGAGTGGGTTGCTGGGTCCTTCTCCCAAGCCCACAGCACCTGGTGTTCCCAGGCGGTCTCCCAATCAAGTACTAATCAGGCCAGACCCTGCTTTGCTTCTGAGATCTGACGGGATCAGACATCACAGTGGTACAGATGCAGGCAAGACAGACTAGAGAGAAACAACTGGCAGCCCACTCCCAAAACAATTAGCCATTGAGAACTTTATGAATAGCAGAGAAGCACTGACAAATATAGGGAAGAGTTGCCTCTTCAAAATAGAGGTGACCTTCATGATGAGAGTGGAGTAAATTCCCTGGGACCTCCATTGGCTGATGTGGCACAACTCAAAATAAAAAGAAACACAATGATTTCAATAATGGGCTCTAATGTAAAAAAGTCATGTACATGGCATAGTTTCGGGAACTATTTCATTCTGTTGTACATAGGGTCCCTATGAGTTGGACCCACCTTGATAGCACCTAACAAAGAAACATAGATATGTATATTTGTATGTGTGTGTGTACATATATACTCACACACACACACATATATATGTATATATATACACACACACACATACACACACACTCACATATACATATATATACACACACACATATATGTTGTTCCTAGGAATAATTGAGTTTGGTGCAACTCATAGCGACACTCATAGGGTTTTTAGTGGCTGATTATTTTGGAATTGCTTTGGGAGTGAATTGCTTTGTCCTTCTCTCATTTTTTGTGGTGCTCAGAACTGAACCTAGGTCCTCAGAGAGTGAGGACTAGCACCAGCACTGTACCAACTAAGCCAACTAATACTCGTACACACACACACACACACACACACACACAATTTAAGCAAATTAAAGCATAATAAAGGTAATTAAGCTACTACAGTTCTGTTAGGGCTGAGGTTTAGCTCTGTGGGTAGAGTGCTGCTCTATGCTGAGGCCCTAGGTTCAATCCCCAGCACCACAAAAATAGGAGGATGTGACACCCCACCCCCAAAATAATCAGCCATTGAAAACCCTATGAGGGTCACTAGGAATTGGACATAACTCCATGGCCCCTAACAACAACAATGTGTGAGGACACACAGAAATGAAAGGAGGAACATTGACCAATATATTAGGTGAGAGGATGAGAAATGGAAGTGGGGGATGGGAGCAAGATACTAAAAAGGGAAAATGGTTTTCCATCTCTTTTCTTTCAAACTAGCATATGTAGTGACACTTCAGGGGATATACTTTCCTATCTGCTTCAGGTTGTGCTGCATCTATTCAGGTGTCCACTTCCTTTGTCATTGAAGTGTTTATTCATTGTTTGTTGTTGTTGTTAGGTGCCATTGTGTTGGGTCCAATTCCTATGTACAACAGAATGAAACACTCCCTGACACTCTGCCATGCCTGGCACTATTGTCAATGCTTCTGTGCTATTCGTAGGGTTTTTAATGGCTGATTGTTTCTGAGTGGATTGCTGGGTCCTTCTCCCCAGCCTGCAGCACCCGGTATTCCAAGATGGTCTCCCAGCCAACGACTAACCAGGCCAACCCTGCTTAGCTTATGAGATCAGGCGGAATCAGATGCAAGAGTGCTAAGGCTGCAGACATTTACTCATCCAGCAACAATTTATCAAGCTTCTTTTATGTGACAGGCATTGGTGGTACCTGTCTGTCCTAGAACACTGTACATTGTATATTTATGTGTAGAGCAAGGGATGTAAGCAAATAAACAAGAACATGTCAGACAGTAGTAAGACCAAAGCAGAGAGTTACTACCGGGTAAAGAGTGATGGGGAGAAGTACTTCTCACAGGATGCCCAAGGTAAGTCAGTTTGAGGAAGAGACACTTGGAGTGAGATTTGAATAACGAAAAGGAGCCAACCACGCTGAGTTTAGGGTGGATTTGAGGGGCTGGGATTTAGCTCAGTTGGTAGAGCACTGCGCTGCAGTCTCTGAGGTCCCGAGTTCAATTCCCAGCACCACAAAAATGGGAGAAGGGCCTGGCAATCCACTCCCAAGGCAATCCTGAAACAGTCAGCCATTGAAAGCCCTATGAGGGTCTCTATGAGTCGGATACCGACTCAATGGCACCTAACAACCAACAACTTGAGGGGAGTGTCTCAAACTGATGAAGTCCAGAATCAAAGTGCCTATGGTGGGAACAGGTCCAGTGTTGCTGGAGTAGTGTGGAGGAAGGATGGACACTGCAGAGAAGAAGGGGAGAGTCTCAAGTTACACAGGGTTTATAGATCATAGAGAGAAGCAGAGACCATATTCTAGGAAGCAAAGGAAGAGGGGAGCTTTTTGATCTATAACAGTCTTTGTGGCTCAGATGGCAGAGTGCCTGCTCTGCTCTCACTGAGGACCCAGGTTTTATCCCCAGCACCACAAAAATGGGAGAAGGATGTGGCAGTCCACTCCCCCAAACAATCCTGAAATAGCCATTGAAAATCCTATGAGGGTCGCTAT
Organism: Pedetes capensis; assembly: GCA_007922755.1. Lineage (NCBI taxonomy): Eukaryota > Metazoa > Chordata > Mammalia > Rodentia > Pedetidae > Pedetes > Pedetes capensis. Next base: position 10,520 of record VMDO01007948.1, read on the forward strand.
GAGTTGGACTTGACCCGACAGCACATAACACCACCAAACCCAAGAATGAATAGAAACTGGTAGATTTTTCTCTCAAGCCATTGAGCAGATGTGAGTCAGTGTACTGGATAATCAATATGTTTTGCTCATTCATTTTACTAAATTGTTGCTTTTGTATAGACCTCATAATGTGCTCCCCTAAGTCCCTGCAAAACACCCCAAGCCCTGCAAGTTATGAACCAACTCTAACAGCCTGATTTTCCTTGTTGTTGCTGATATTGTTCTTGAGCAAATCACTTGTTTGCATTTCAGTTTCTTCATCTGTAACTTCTATTTAACTTCATCTGCTTTACCTCTCTATTATCTACCTGTGTGGCCTTGATTTTTCCAAAACACTGTCTCCTATCAGTTTGCCAAAGTCGCTCTTAATCTTGCTTCTAACATCTTAAGTCAAAGCCAATGAAGAGGGAGAAGTCTGGATTTGTTTAGAGACATCTTCACTCTCCTATTCTACAACTTCATTTATTCCTGAGTTTAGAGAGACATCTCTGTGCACATTACTGATTTTCAAAACTTTAATCTGTCTTAGTTTTGTCAGATAGTTACAGAAGAATTATAGAATGTTTTACTCTTGCATTTTCCCATTTGATTGGGACATAAGAAAACTTTCTGTGCTTTAAGAGTTGTTTGCCAAATGAAATACTCACTTCTCTATTGGCTCTGGGCATTTGTTGCTGCCATACCCTTCTTTTTATGTGCTGTTGTTGTAGTTGTTGTTAGGTGCCATCGAGTCGGTATCCGACTCATAGCGACCCTCATAGGGTTTTCAATGGCTGACTGTTTCGGGATTGCCTTGGGAGTGGATTGCCAGGCCCTTCTCCCATCTTTGCGGTGCTGGGACTTGAACTTGGGACCTCAGAGACTGCAGCGCAGCACTCTACCAACTGAGCTAAATCCCAGCCCCTCTTTTTATGTGCATAAGCTGTTTATTTGATTTGATCTGATTCTGAATAAAAAAATTGATACTGAAGGTTCTCTGCGTTTGGAAATAGTATTTAATGAAAGCACTGTGCTAACATATGCTGAAACTTAAAACTGCAAACAAGGGAGAAAATGGTCTTGCAGCTACTTCTCTCATTTGGGGGACTGGAGACACGTGACTTTATTCTAATAAAACGGGATGTGTTTGCAGCTGGGGCTGGGGCACAATCAAGATACATGAGGAGAAATTGACATTAAAAGTGCAATATAACAGATGGATGGAAAAATGATTTTTCATCAAGATGATCCATTAGTGTTCTGCTGCCAGTCAGAAGAGAACAATGACCTGGAACAAACCAAGAAGAATGATGCTTGACTCGTTTGCTTGTTCTAAAGAGGGACCCATATTCATGATCTTTAATTAGAAATGCATTTGCTTCTGGCTGATTAGGTACATTCTTCAACTACTGTTCTTCTTTTCTGTGGATTTTGGGAGGTGGGAGATGGAAGTGATTTAGTGGAAAGGATTTTGTTCATCAAGTTAGGTTAAAGAAAATAGAGAAAACAAGCTCAACAGAGTGAAGCTCTGACTAAGCAGTGGTGGTCATTGCAAGGCAGGAGAATTAATCTGGGGACAGATGAGCAGCTCTATCATCGCTATTAATCTGAAATAACCTTGGGTAGCTTGTTGTTGTTGTTGTTAGGTGCCATCGAGTCGGTATCCGACTCATAGCGACCCTCATAGGGTTTTCAATGGCTGACTGTTTCGGGATTGCCTTGGGAGTGGATTGCCAGGCCCTTCTCCCATCTTTGCAGTGCTGGGAATTGAACTCGGGACCTCAGAGACTGCAGCGCAGCGCTCTACCAACTGAGCTAAATCCCAGCCCCTTGGGTAGCTTAGCCATCAATATTTAAAAGTAGGTCTTATGCAGACCCTGTTTTTAACCTCAAGTTCTCTCTATTTCCTGACTGTCAGGCTTTCTGTCTACTCTTTAATTGATCTCCAGAATTAAAAATACTCATTTTTTTAATGGGAAGAGAAGAAAGGAGAAAGAAAGGAACCGTGGATGGAATGTCCTTATTTTTTCTTTATGAACTAGGCAGAACATGCTAGCCGGTGAGGCTATGATGCCAACTGACTTGGGAAAACATGGAGTTTTACTGCAGATGGATTGCTGGGTTGCTGGCCTGACTGCCAAAGAATAAGTTGTTTGAGATAATTCAGTTACTGTGTCTGTTGCTTGTACATATCATTTCCTTGCCTGTGGCTTGTGTTAATAACATTAGCCTTGGAGGTGGAGACGGAGGGGGAGGAAAGTTCCTTCTGATGTCACTTGGACGCATTTACATTCAGCACAATTGAAGCCCAAAGGATGTATGCTTGGATTAAAACTCCAACCTATCAATCTTGATCAAATCCCCTGCGGAGCTTGTCTGTGAACAAAATACCTTAGTCACATAGCTGCAGGAAGGAAGGGAACAAGAAATGGCTGGGGATGTCTCAATAAAATTTTAAACCTAGAAGGAAGCCTTGAAGATTACCTAATTCAATTTAGGCTGGTATGAAATTAAGACAGGTGAAAATGAAAAAAGAAGAAAACTTTCTTTAAAGTTTTAAGAGCTGTTTCCCAAAAGAAATATTCTCTCCTTAACTTGTCCTCAATCAAGTATCAGCAAATGTGCTCAGCTTCCATTTTAACTTATTCCATAGGGCTATTATATAAAGGAAAGATTATTATTACCCCATCCTAACTTTTAGATAAGGAAATGGAGTCTCAGATGTTATAAAAGATTTCCAAAATTATCTTAGTAGAGTCCAAATCTGAATCTAGGAATGTGGGATTCTAACACCTGTGCATAGATACATCCTACATGCAGGGCCACATAGCTGTGGTTGTAATGGCAAAATGAGACACCAGTCCTAAAAATAGGTCTTTCCCACAAAGCCTGAAATTGCAAGATATTATTTTATCATGGGTTCTTAAAATTGAGAACAGGCCATGGACTTTTACGTTACAATAAATGTCTTTTAGCTGCTTATGTATGTCATTCACTGATATTCTCTTAGCCTTGGTTTTCTCATCTGTAAAATGGAAACAGTGTGTTCATATCCTGGACTTATCTTTCAACATTAGCAGAGCACATGTGCTGGGCCACAGATGGTGGGCATTAGGTGCCAAAAGTGGGAGAGGAGAGTGGAGGGAAAGAGAAAAACTGATGAGGTCTGAGAAGGAAGGAAGGAGCCAGCTGCAGCAGAGAGCAGATGCCTCTGTTTCACAGGGTCCTTACTGTGTGACAGTGGCCCAGGTGTGCTGCAAGAGAAGAGAGAGGTTGCTTCCGACACTTTGTATTCCAGACTGGATCAGTATAGGCTCTAGTTCACATCAGGTGAAACAGCAAAGGGCAAGGTCTCCTGAATGCACTTGACTCCTTTATAGGAAGTCCTCTTACAGTGGGGTTCTCAGAGTCTGTACTTTAGATCCAAGCAATTCAGACTGTAAATATGAAGTATCTCCAACATAGATATTGGAGCAAGAAGCCTAGTCTTGCTCATCGTAGTAAAAATATCTCTGGTGAAAAAGGGATACTTATTATTATGCAGAGAAGTTAGTAATTGAACTCTGAGGCCTCTAAAGAATGCTTATAATCTTCTTATTCGAGAAAGCAGGATTCTTAATATTTGCAACTAATCCCGATTCATAATACAGAGGAGAGTATTAGTTTCTGATGTGCAAACAGGTTGCTTGAAAATGATTTGCATAAAACCTCTGGGAGAGTGTTAGACCTGAGGCCACCTGGACGCATGTGGGCAAAGGTTTCTCTTTTTGTGCCCGTGCTGTTGTCTGTGCCGTCTGGAGAACTGCTGTGATCCCACCACATCCTAAGCAACTTGCAACCACAGCCACCTCTTATGCATCTCTGTGTGCCCCATAGAATGTAGGAGCCACTTGGCAAATGCTTGCTTTGAACGATGCTGTCAGAGCCTTGGCCATTTTTACCTCTTAGATGAGCAGAAATGCAACCAGTCTCCAAACACAGGCTTGGGGTTGTGAGAAACAATTATTAAAGGGTTTACAGTTGTCTCCTGCGTTAAACCTTCTCCTTCTATGAATTAAAATCTTGCCCCTTTTCTGTTCTTGAACTTGTAAAAGAATTTTTCTTATCGCCTGCCATTTCAGACCTTTTGTTCCTCTTTGCATTCCCAGCTCTGCTTGATACAAATGCTCCACTGCTGAGGAGAGGAAGGATTTGCTGCCTCAGAGCTAATAGGGCCCGCTCTGCAATTAAAAGTAAACACATTTCCACTTCAGTCTCAGCTGGTGGGTGTTTCAAGAAGGAGAAAAACATCTATTAAATACATAAATGTCAAACTCCTCAGGGTTTTGATCTATCCATTTCATGGAGAGCACGTTCTAGGCAGAGCTTGGATCTTGAGGAGCTGATAAGGATACTTTGCTCCTAAACCATCAGAGAATGTCCTGCTGTAAAGCTTGCAGGAAGCTGGGCTCTGGCAGATGCTGGGGCTGGGCAGCTGAGATAAAGACAGAACATTCAGATATCCTTGGGGCAGGTGGGTGATGGCCAGGAATCAAAGGGCTGAGAGGTACTGTTTCGGGGAGAAGGGTGGTTCCTGACCCGCTCCCCACACTCATTTAGCCTCTGACCTCAGAAGAAAGAATTTCAACTCCAATCTCTTCCCCTTTCCCCAGCCCATCTTCAGCCTCCAACTCTTTCTTCACAGGGAAGGACTGCTCAATAGATTGTGCAGAATTGGAGATTTGTTGGAATTTTCCTTATTGGGGCAGGATATTGCTGCCCATTTTGCCTTCCTGGGCATTCTTGTACAGGGCAAGGCCTTAGGATCTGGTCTCCTGATGAGACAAGAGTTGTCCGGGTGGGTAGCAGTAAACACTCAGTTTGGTGTGTTCCAGGGTGTGGTCTGTGTGGCTAGGGCTGAATAAGAGGACTTGGAGTTGGGCCAGGGAGGTCTCAACATTGTGATTCAAGGAAGGAGTGCCCAGAAGCTGCACTTTGATACCTAAGCTTCATCTTTTTGCTATTAGCGGAATTGTGTTCCCCCAAAATTCATTTGTTAAGGTCCTTATCTCCCACTCAGTACCTTAGAATATGACTGGATTTTATAGTTAGGAAATTAACAGAGATAAGTGAGCAAACAATCAGGCCATTGGGCTATGACCTAGTCATGTGGCTGGTGTTTTGATAAGAAGAGGCAATTAGGACACAGAGGGAGGACTTTGTGAAGACATAAGAAGACAGCCACCCACAAGCCAAAGAGAGAGGTTGCAGAAGAAACTAACCCAGCCAACACCTCAGTCTTGAACTTCTAGGCTCCAGTACTGTAAAGATATGCATTTTTGTTGTTTAAGCTCCCCAATCTGTGGCATTTTGTCATAGGAGCCCTGGGAAATCTTGACTTTGGCTTTTCCCATATATGAAGAGCCATCCAATAAGTTGTTAAGTATTAGATACTTGCCCAACTCCGAGAAAAAGTAGTTTTTTTTCTTTTTTTGCTATATCTTAAGTCCATATCTCTTGTGTCAGGGAAATGTGGAAGCAGAGAAAAGGGTATAATTACCACTCCAAAGTTGTAGTCTTCAACCTGCTTATTACCAGCTATTGCAAACCATAGTAGATCATGCACAATTATCAGCCCAGGCTTAGAAACAGATACCAAGAAAAGGAGTTGTCAAAGTTCGCAAGAAATAGCTTAGCCTTGAGAGATAGTAGCACATGTTTTGTTCCATGTGCATGTACCATTCCCTGGTGTCCAACATTTCCTGAACTCTATTTCATGCCTACCCGTGGGTGATTGATCTATCTTGACTGTAAGGTCCTGTAAAGAGTGGCATGGCCTATTTCTCATACCACACTTAGCTGATTATGGTTATATATTTTAGTACCTCTCCCACTCACTAGAATGTGGAATAATAAAAGGCTGCAATGGCGAATTAATTCATTTTGATATTTTTGTTGTTGTTAGGTGCCGTCTAGTCAATATCCAACTCATAGCAACTCTAGGTACAACAGACAAAACAGTATTGTCAGTGCTTCTCTGCTATTCATAGGGTTTTCAATGGCTGATTGTTTTTTGGGAGTGGGATGCTAGGTCCTTCTCCCATGCCTACAGCACCTGGTGTTCCCTGGCAGTCTCCCATCAAAGTACAAACCAGGTCCGACCCTGCTTAGCTTCCAAGATCTGATGGGATTGGAGGCCACAGTGGCAGGGATGCAGGTTATTTTGATATTACTCAGCACTTAAGTCCTCAATTAATGGTTGTTGCACCATAGTAATGAATGGAAGGAAGCAAGGAGGGCAGATGATAGGTACACATTAATGGAGAGGAGCAGCTTCACAACATTGGAGCCCTTTGGGATCCAGATGCTTCTTTGGAAGCAGTTTGGGTGTGGTACATAGAGCTGCTGCCTCTGAAGGATGCCTTCGGGACTTGTTCTATGTACTGTTATTAGTAAGAAAGCTATGTTTCTTTATAGTCCAAGAATTACGATGGTAGACCAACCTAAAGTTTTCCATCTCCACAGAGTGATAAAATAATTGTTAAATCTATGACTTAGAGACTTGACTGCTGAGTCGTTATAACAACATCCTGGCATCTTCTGAGGTTAAGTTTGCTTTCTCAAAAAATGGGTCAACTGTCTCTAATGCACAAAGTGGAGGTGAAAACATCGGAAAATACATGCTTCTTGAGTATACAGATGGATGATGGGCTGCCACACCATGTGGAAGACCTTGTGACCTACATCTGTCTACCTATCCAGAAACCCAAAACCTTTCTGATAATTATCAGCCCAGGAAGCCAGCCTACTATGGGCTTATATAGCTTAATTGTAGGAAATCTGCCTGTTATCTCTAGTAATAATTCATGAGCCTAAATAATAACTTCTCTAGCAATCTGACTCAGCTGGTTGTGACTTGATTAATAAGTGTAAGCTCCCCTCAGTTTTATTCTTACTTCCAAATTTGAGCCAACCAAGAAAGCCAGACATGAACCCCAAACTAATCATATACTATGCCCTGTTTCTGGATAGCTGCCTCCAGCACCTACCAACAGCCTCCAATCAGAGCACCTGAAGCTGTCCTTTTTTTCTCACTATGAAGGTTTCCTTCTCTGACTACTTTTGAATTTCAGCCAAAATGCTAACGGTGGCTGTCTCCTTTGCTGGGGAGAATTCTGAACAAAGAGGCTTTGCTTGTTCTCATTTGAATGGTCTTTGTTTATTTCCACACTGCCTATCATGGTGGCTGATACATTGTAGGTACTCAAATTATGAGAACATTTGTGTTATTTTGGTATCCACTTTTTTACCTTCACATAAAAAGTTGTACATCTTTGTCAGTTTTTCATCTTTTCTCCATCCTACTGTTTGAGAGGGTTAGAGATATTTTCTCTATCTTTTACTGAGGCCCACAGAAGCAGGAAGAGTGGGAATGTTTAGCTCTGGAGCAACTCTTCTTGGGGTCTCTGAAATCTACCAGTAAATTGGTTCCGATGGCTATGTCTCCCCATAGACCACATGGCTATCAGAAAACAATTTGCTTTTGCTCCTCATTAGAGAGATAAAAATGACATTCATAAATTCTGCACTGAAACTAAGCTGCTCTGGTTATAATCTACTTTTCATTTGGCTTAAAAGGAAACAGAATAAATTGCAATCTGATAACATCCCCCTTTGCAATGTTTGTGCTGCCAAATGTTTTCTTCAGTTCTCTCTCAGCCCAGACACTAGAAAGGAGAAATGGTTTTATGTTAAAATGTTGAAGCATGTTTTTAACGACAATGGTGACATTATTTTACTTATAATTTTTTCCCTATATGATGTAAAATTTCTTTGGAAGTTTAAGGAGTGTTTATATATTTGTGAATCTTTCTTGGAAATTCCATCGAAATAGGAAACTAATAGATTGCTTATTTATTTTCTGGGAGTTGAGAAGTTGCAAGATTCCTTACTGTATTATTCTGAATATTATTTTTCAAACAAACTTCTTTGACAATGTGGTACCATCCTAAGGGAATAATAAAACTCATTTATTCCCTTCAGGTACAAATGCAGTAACCCCACCAAGCCACTTCTTGATCTTTTAAAGCCAAAGCCCATTCCTTTGGGTTGTGGCCATAGAGTCCCCGCTATAAGGTGCATAGGTGCTTGGGGCATAGCTGGAGTAACATCATTGCAAGTCCCTCTCTCTTACTCTTCCTCCCATTTTGTCCACTTCTTCCCTCTCCTCCTTTTTTTCCTTGTCTCCCTTTGTCCTTTTCAAAGTTCAGTGGGTGGAAGATGTATTCTTATATGCCTGCCCCAGGCAATTGTGCTTCATTTACAAAGTTGAGAGAAGAAAAGAACTAGGAAAATATTTATTTGGCTCTACCCCAGAAGCACAGTTGTTGCTAAAGATGCTTCAGTTTGCAATTCTTAGAACAAGCCTAAATAACAAATCCCCATAAACTCCATGAGATCACAGGCATATGAATGCTGGAAGCACAGAGTTTGCTCTGGTAGCTCGTCTCTTAGAGGCAAGTCAAAAATGAAAGCACACCCAGACTCAAGCAGAACCTACATGCTCAGATGGAAAGGTGCCCTTGCAGCCCCTGCAACAGGACCAAGCTGTGGGCTCAGAGACCCTAGTGTTTATGACGCAGAATGCTCCCTCTTCAAGTGTTGCTCTAAATGGCACAATGTTGGTTCTAACTCTTCTGCTCTGGGTCCCAAATGAATGAATGAATGAACAAACAAACAAAAACACCCAAACAACAAAATTAATCAGTCAATTAAGAACTTGAACCTGAGTTACACTCTACCTTGTTTTGGCAAGTAATCTGTTTTAGTAGTTCTACATATTGATAAATTCTACTGATTAGAAACACAGAATATGGAGAGGAGGGTTCTGTTGGGAAGGTCTGCTGAACCTTAGGGGTCTTAGGGGGCCTCAATCCAGATGTGCCTGTTGCACGTTTCTCAACTAGAGACTTGACCTTGTGTGTCTGATCTTCCTGGGCAGAGCTTTCAACATTCCTTGACCTTAAGTTACTATGCCTAGTAAATCCTAGGCTTGGTCTTCAAGTTCTCAGTTTACTCTTTCCATGAGATGGGAGCCTCCAGAGAGCTACCAAAGAGATGCCTCTGACTCACACACTGAGTTTTCAGTTTTTGTATAGTTATGCTCAGATTGTCATTATTCCTCTATAGGGAGTCAATGCAACCTAGTAAGATCCATTTACCATTCTCCACGTGCAGGCTGTATATCTGAATCCTTGTATGGATCAGCGTACTCACCATTACCAGCAAACGAGTAGTTGTAAATCTTTCCCCTGTACACTTTTTGACTTTGGGCAAGTCACTCAACCACTCTGATTCTCACGCTTACTCTTTTTCAGAATATGTTACCTCTTATATATCTAGGACTAGATCCCACTCCACCTAGACCATATTCTCAGCTTTGAAGCACAATTGTTTTGTAATCTTTGGGGGGAAAAAATGTCTAATCTTACCACACCAATGTTGAGCTCATTAATTTCCAATGTCCCTTTCCGCTTTAAGATTATTTACTTATTTATTTAATTTTATTTTATTTGCAGTACTGGAGGTTGAGCCCAGGGCTGCATGCTTTGTAAGTGCTGGACCACTGAGCTTCCGCCTCCAGCCCCTTATTTTTTTAACTTTTTAGAGACAGGGTCTCGCTAAGTTATACAGACTGCCTCTGGTCTCAAACTTGTGATCCTCCTGCCTCCACCTCCTGAGCTGCTGGGATTGCAGGCGTGCAGCACTGCGGCTGTCTCCACTTTAAGATTTTATGACATTCTTTGAAAGGCAATTTCTTAAACCTTTCCCTTATTTTGAGAGGTTTCATCATTAAAATAGTGTGTTTGGCTGGTCAGAATCACTTTCCTGATTTTCAAGTTGTAACTAAAATGACGTCTCTGATCTAAAGGATTTGGAAACACCACTTTCCTAGGTGATGACCTAGTTGTGTATCAATTATAAATTACTCCCGCTTGCCAGAAAATAGATTGTTTAGGACTCTGATTTCAGTGATATAAGGTCAAATTAGGCAGTAACTTGTGAGGTCAAAGTTGTCAGTCAGGAGATAGGCTTTACCCTAATTCAGTGAGATTCTAAATCTGACTAATGGTGGACTCATTCATCTTAGTAGGCTTACTTGATTCCCTGCAGATGTTTCTTGTTTCACTTTCCAGAAACATTGGTGGTGATTTATTTGCTGAAATGCATGACCACTCAATTGTTTTTTTCTCCTGATGAATGATTTATTCATGATTTATTGCCAATCATTATGCACAGGAGACTGTTGTTTTATATTATTTCTATTTTTCTTATTCGCCTTTAGCAGGTACACAGTAGACAGTTAGAAAACAGATCTCAGTTGTGATGAATGTGTGGTTGTATGTCTTGGACTGTACAGTCTAAGGACTCAGTTTTTCACTCAGGATGATGAGGTTTGTTGATCCCTTCCTGGGCCTGGTTGTAGGCACCAGGATGCAGAGGTTGCTATGATGTGGGTATGGCTTAAGTGACTCCCCCAAGTGTTCACGTGTTGGGCACTGCTCTGGTGATGTAAGAGGTGGTGGGACCTTTAAGAGGTGAAGCTTAGTACAAAGTAATAAGGTCATTGTGGCTGTGTCCTCAGAAGGGACTAATGCTGGTCTCATAAGGTGAGATAGTTCTCATGAGAGCAAGTTATTATAAAAATATCTAGAATGGACCCTCACTCCTCTCTGGTGTCCTGTGTCACTCACCATGTGATGGCTCTTGTAGGAGCTCCTGCCGTTGTGATTTCATCTACCATGAGACCCTCATCTGAGACCCAATCAATGGGGCTTTCCAATCTTAGACTTTCAGACTCTGAAACTATGAGCTACATGAACTTCCATGTAACACAAATACAGCACTTAGGCTCAGGTATTTCATAATAGCAGTGGAAGATGGTCTAGGAGTAATGTCAAATGTGGGGATTATTGGATTCATAACCCACACTTACAATTTTTAGTTGTAAGTTCATGATAGCAATGTTCATAGAGGGTTTATTTGGCCAGGCCTGCTTCAAAGCATTTAGCTTATATTACTTCATCCAACGCACACATCAATTCTATGAGATAGGTAATATTATTATTCTCATTTTATACATGTGAGAACTGAGGCATAGGGTTTAAGTAATTGTCCTAAAAGCATACTGCTACCAGAGATTTGCAGGGAGCTGAGAGAGGCAGATCCTGGAATCTGGACCCTGGGTCCTTGTATCTGGCATATAAAGGAATTTATAACCAACACTGAAGTTATAATGGAGAGTATAGAATAGGTTTATTAAAGATAGTACACCTCTAAGGAATTACTGGGAAAACTGAGGCACTTCGAGAACTTTGGTAAATCTGTAAAGGGACTTGGGAAAACCTACATTCTCTGGGTGACTCTGCATAAGGATGTCTCTATCCCTGGGGGGGCTTGGATTTGGCTCAGTTGGTAGAGCACTGCGCTGCAGTCTCTGAGGTCCTGAGTTCAATTCCCTGCACCACAAAAATGGGAGAAGGACCTGGCAATCGACTCCCAAGGCAATCCCGAAACAGTCAGCCATTGAAAACCCTATGAAGGTCGCTATGAGTCAGATACTGACTCCACGGCACCTAACAACAACAACAACTATCCCTGGGGGAAGCCTGCAGCCATAGTCCTGTGGCATCCAATCCTGTCAGATCTTGGAAGCTAAGCAGTGTTGGGCCTGATTAATACTTGGGTGGGAGACTGCCAGGGAACACCAGGTGCTGTAGGCTTGGGAGAAGGAGCTGGCAAACCCCTCCCAAAAATCAATCCGCCATTTGAAACTCTGTCACTAGCAGAGAAGAACTGACAATAGTGTTTTACCTATTGTAGGTAGGGTCGCTATGAGTCGGATACCTACTCAACGACACCTAACAACAACAACATTCCTAGGGGAAGATAAAAAAGCCACAGAACAGGAGAGTTAAGCAGGCTTTTAGAAGGAAAGTTGCCTTGGATAAACAGAGAGGATGGCAGATGGCTACTGGAGAAGAACAGAGAGAAAGAAAGAGAGCGAGCTTGTAGAAGGAGAGAGGAAGAAGAAGGAAAGAGCAGGGCACATGTTCCCTCTAGTTTATTCAAATTAGGGAATGCTAGGGCATCTTACATATTTTGGACATGTAGTCAGGAGAGATCAATCCCTGGAGAAGGACATCATGTTTGGGAGAGTGGCAGGTCAATGCAAAAGAGGAAAACCCTCCACCAGATGGATTGATACAGTGTCTGCAACAATGGGCTTAAACATAAATAAGATCGTTTGCCTGGCACAGAATCAGCAAGTGTTTCAATCTGCTGTACATAGGGTCGCTATGAGTCGGACTCGACTCGACGGCACCTAACAACAACAACAACAACAGTGTGACATCAGTCCTGGGTGCCCAGCTCTGTGCTCCTAGTGTGACATGGGCCTAGAGTCTTTGTTTTGTAAATGGCTTGAGGGCTTGGGTAAGGTGTGGAATCCACTTCAAAATGTCCTTCTAATGTCCTGAGACATGCACATGGCTTCTTCATTATGGTGGAACTGCAGAAGCCATTTTGAATCTCTTTTGTTCCACATTGCCTGCTAATGCCTACACTAACCTGCCTATCACTACAATACGAAAATAATTCAACCTAGGTCTTGACCAAATCCAGACTGTTAACCATTGCTCCAAGCCGCATGCAATGCCAGAGTGGGAAGCACCTTAGGTTCATAAATATTAAGTGCTCCTCTTCATTTGCCTTAATTTTTTTTCTTGACAGGCAACTCTATCCTCTTGGCTCCTCTAAGTACCAGGCTTTCATTTGGTCTGTGGTTGCACACAAAGCTTATCCACACACATATGCACTCTCCTTGCCAGTTTCTGGAAGGAGTGCACGAGAGCACATCCTCTCTGCTCTTTGCTGTAATAGGTAGAATTGAAACTCAGAGTATTTGTTCTATAATGTTGCATCATAAATTATTAAAAACTTTGCAAACTTTGCAGCTGTTTTTTTTTTTACAATGCTGGGGTTTGAACCCAGGGCATTGGACTTGCATGCTTTGCAAGTGCTGTACCACTGAGCAGCACCATTGGCCCATTTTTTACTTTTTGAGACATGGTCTTGCTAAGTTACACAGACTGCCTCTGGTCTTGAACTTCTGGTCTAGAACTTGTGATCCTCCTGCCTCTGCTTCCCGAGTTGCTGGGATTATAGGTGTGTGCCACTGTGCCTGGCTCAAAACAGAACAAAACAACAACAACAACAACAACAACAACAACAACAACAAAGAAAGAAAGAAAGAAAGAAAGAAAGAAAGAAAGAAAGAAAGAAAAAGAAAAAAGAAAAAGAAAGAAAGAAACTTTGCAGCTTAAAAGAATAGATATATTGTCTCAGAGTTTCTTTGGGTCAGGACTGAGCATAGCTGAGCTGAGTCCTCTGTTCTCCAGTCTCATCAGCCTGCAATCAAGGTTTCACCACACATTATTTTCTTCTGAGACTTGACTGAAGAAACATCTGTGGCACCTGGTGTGGTGGCACATGCCTGTAATCCCAGTGACTCGGTAGGCAGAGGCAGAAGGATCGCAAGTTCGAGACCAGAGGCAGTCTGTGTAACTTAGTGAGACCCTGTCTCAAAAAGTAAAAAACAAACAAACAAACAAAAACAAAACAAAGCAACACAAAAAACAATGGGCTGGGGGTGCAGCTCAGTGGCCCAGCACTTGCAAAGCATGCAGGCTCGAGGCCCTGGGTTCAACCCTCAGTACTGCCAAAAAAAAAAAGAAACATCTGCTTCCAAACTTGATCATGTTATGTTGTTGGCAGAATGCATTTCCTTGAGGCTGATTGACTGAAAGCCTGAGATTCGTATTGACCACAGTTGGAGGCTGTCCTCAGCAACCAGGGCTACCTGCAGTGCCCTGCCACATGTCCCTTTCCAGAGGCAGTTCACAGTCTGGCCCTTTGCTAATTCAAAGCCACCAGGACAACCTGTCTAACTCCATTCTGCTAAGGTAGAGTCTCATATAACAAATTTAATCACAAGACTGACATCCGTCATCTTTGCCAAAGTCAAAGATATGATTATAAATAAGACACAGGTTCTACTTGCAAGAAGAGAAGATATGCAAGGGCACAACTCCTTGGGGGTCATTTTAGGGTGTCTCTTGTACTTGGCTTCACTGAGAAGCCAGGTCTTTCCCTACTGGCTCATCTATCTAGGAATCCAAATGATATTCTGATTGTTATTTGGTGAATAATGATGGAACCCAAGAACTGGTAGTAAGGTGATGGTAATACCCAATGTCTTTAAGGGATAAAATGCAAAGCATTCTTCACCATTTTCTAGGGATATGCCAGTCACAGACTCCTAGTTACCACATATTCTCATCCAGATGTTTTTTCTTTGGATGAGGCATTCCTTTCCAGCTCTTATTTTGTGTCATTTGGATTGAAATTCCAGTTCTTCTAATTATCAGGTATATGATTTTACGCTAGTTCTCTAACCTCCCTAAGCTTCTGTGGTTCCTATAAAATAGGAACCATATCACCCACCTCAGTGAATTGTTGGGTGATTGTCCTGAAACCCCAGGACATAAAAGGTGCTTTATCAATGCCAAGTCTGCCTCTCTGTACAGAACACTCCTTCTCTGTGGTCTCATTTGTTATTCAACAACAGTGTTTGTCACTTGCTGAGGGTTTTCACAGGGATAATCACATTCCAGTCATGTTTCTCCAAATCTCTATTTGAGACTTCCTAAATCTCCTGGGGGAGCTGGCTGCTAATAGCCAGTTACTTCTAGAGATGGTCCCATCTATTGCAGTTTCTTTAATTTAATCCTCAGAGGTGGGCTGGACATTTGGAAGGGTGACATGACTGTGGCCCCTTTTTGCAGGGTCAATTTGTTTTTGTTTTTTGTATGTTTCCTTGCACAATGCATTTTTCAAATATTTACCACTGTGCTCCCTCCTCACAGATTTATGAAAAAAATAGACTGTAAGTAAAGGTATTTGCTCTCTGCTTTTCCCAGAGAGATTTAATTATTCTATGCATTTGTTCTTTTGCACTAAGCAACTGCCCCTATTTAATATTTAGAGGCATACTACCTACTGAATTATTCTGAGACCAATCCAGAAATTCAGGATATATACAGATCAGGGGAAATTTCCTACTCTTTGTTTTTTTTTTTTTTTTTTTAGGTAATGCTTACACCACAGTGGATGATTTGAGTCCAGAGGACCTGAGATTTACATGTCATTATGCATGAAGCACTATTAGTTCATTCTTGAGTAATTTTTATTAGGATAGGCCTAAGCAAGAAGCCTATTCAGGACGTGGAAGAAGGCTCAGAGGCATTTGGGAATAGGATTCCAGAGTTCTAGAATCTAGAATGTGGGCTAGACAGGTGCATACTGGAAGGACATCCACATGCCACACTGGTTTTGATTTCATTAAAGGCATTTACTTGCATGGTTTATCTTCCTGACTATTTTCCTTCTGTGAGGTTAATAACTGGCCCAAGGCAGGGGCCCAGGTAACCTTTCCAACATCACTCTGGTTGATGGACATGCCAGTAATCTCATTTACATACCAGACCCAAGGCCTCCAAGTAAAGGGGAGGGGCCATACATTCCTTGGGTTGAGGATCTGCTCTCCTGGAGCTTGCTTGGCCCACAACATCTTATATGGAATATCCTACTCCTCTCCTTGGTTTGGGCGTAATGTCCAAATCTTGTGCTTAGAAGTTCTTACTGTATCCTGTACTCTGGATTCAACTATTCATCTACTGTTCTATTCTCTGTCCCTTCATTGCTGTTGTTAGGGGCCAACAAGTTGGGTCCTACTAATAGCCACCCTATGTACAACAGAATGAAACAAATACTCCCCAACATTGTGCCATGCCTAGCACTATGTCAGTGATTCCCTGCTGTTCATAGAGTTTTCAATGGCTGATTCTTCCAGGATTGTTTCAGGAGTGGGTTGCCAAGTCCTTCTCTCATTTTTGCAGTGCTAGGGATTGAACCTAGGGCCTCAGAGAGTGCAGAGCAGCACTCTACCAACTGAGCTAACCCCCAACCCTGTCCCTTCATTAAGAGGACAGAATTCAGAGATGATACAATTTGCAGGAGCTTGAAAATAGCATTCAGTAATTTCCGTTCTCTATTTCGTGGAGTTAGACTTAATCTTTTTTCCTTTTTTGAGAACTCATTGAGTTACACTATTTCTCTTTAAAAGAAGAAAAATGTGTATTTCTTAATTGTGTGTATTCTTCACCTCTTCCCCCAATAATTTGCTAAATTGTAAAACCATCTTCTACAGTCTGAGTTCATTTTTTTATCTTCTAGAGAGCTTAAAGTAACCTTTTTTATTAAATCATACATTCATCAGGTTGTGTCCTCCCAAAGGTTAAAATTGACTGCACAATTCATTTCTGAGGAGTTCATTTTAGGGTCTCTTAGATTGGTCAAGTCTGTGATAATGAACTTGAAGTAGATATATACAGCCTACACATTCATACTAACTCCCAATTGAGCCAATTATTTCTTCTTTAAAGTCCAGTGCTTTCTCCTAACTCTTGTTCTTACACATGTTGCTCCCTCCTCTTAATCATCCTCTTTCTCTTGGTTAACTCCCTGTATTGCTGGTCCCAGCCTAAATTCTACTTCATCCATCATTTCCCCTTTTAGCCCCAGGAGTGAATCCAATATTTCCCCCATTTCTTCTATGTATTCCAAGATTCAATGTATGTATTTATGTAATAGAAGAACTGCTACACTTGCTCTGTGAATTTTGGACCTCTTGCCTTGTTTCCTCAAACTGATTATAAATTCCCTGAAGTCAGAGACTGAGACTTATACACTGTGCTACCTCTAAGCTCTCAGTGAGTTTTATCAAAGGATTAAATGTATCCCCATCATATAGACGATGACATTGAAAATCAACAGTGAAGTGCACTTCCTGCAGGCACGCTTTTGTCAGAGGTCAAGGCAGGATATAAATCCATATTTTAAGAGCTCTAGAGCAAGATTTTCTGCAATATGGTATCCACATTTTATTTATTGCTGTATAATAAATAATAAGAGAATTTAGTGGCTTAAAGCAACCATTTAATTTACTTACAATTTTGTGGGTCAAGTTGTTGAGAAGGATTAGATTGAGTTAGTCATCTGTGCTTTACATGGTACCAGCTGGACAGTTAAGGCTGGAGGATCTATTTCCAAGATGGCGCCTCAGTTCCATGCCTCATGTCTTGGTGCTCCTTGATGTCACTTTCTCCATATCATTTCATTCTCCAATGTTTCCATACATGACTTTCATTTTATCAAAGCATGGTGATGTCTCTTTCTATTGTAGTGGCTTTCAAAGACTAATGCCAGGCCAGATGAAGGCTGTGTTCAAATCTAGCCCAATGACACTTCTGTGTTTTGCTGCTCAAAGAAGGTCATAGGGTGCATTTACATTGAAGGTATTGGAGAAAGAAACTCCACCTTCAATGAGAGTGCAGCATAGCCACATTTCGCAGGTGTAGGTGGGATGGGAAATACTATTGTATCCAATACAGGAATAACTTAATACTTGAGTAGAATAATTCTGTCATTCATTGAATAAATTTTCTTCACATACCTACTTAACTTTATGCATTATAAAAGTGACCAGTCATAACCTCTATTTATAGGGTGTTGATTTTCTACCAGGAGAGGCAAGGAAAGTAGTTTATCAGTCTCTGTATGTTGTATAATGGACAACCTCAAAACATGGGGCTTTTATTTGTCTTATAATTCTGTGGACTCGTGATTTAGCCTGTGCTCTGTTTGTTGTCCTTCTAGACTCATGAGTCAGTGGTCAGCTTTGTTAGGTCAATGGCTTTACTGATCTGTGTTGGGCTTTCTCATTTGTTTTGAGATCATGTAGTTGTAGGCTAGTCTAGAATAACCTGGGATGGGGCTCTAGGCTCTTCTCCATGTAGTCTTTTATTATACATCAGCCTTCACTTGTTTTCATAACAGAAATAAAAGTCTGAGAGAACAAGAGATACTGTAGGCATGTTGAGGCATAGACTTGGACCTGAAAAATCACTTCTCTTGCATTCTTTTGGGTAAAGCAACTCATAAGGACAGCCCAGATTCAAGAGGTTGAGAAACAGATGATAAGTTTTGATGAGCAAAATTTGCAAAGACATACTACAAAGGATAGGGATATAGAAAAACCATTATTTTGGACTACTAATGAAATCCATCTACCAGAAGTACTAGGAAGTATCAGTATAGTACTGTAAATGTGGTGGGCCATGAACTACAAGAAAGGATATTTATGAAGCCAGGAAGCCAGAAGGGATGTGGGGATGGAGGTAGAATGGAAGGTAGGTCAGGAAGAGCTTCACTTAGGTGTTAATTCTGAGGATGAGTGGGATTCTGAGCCAGTATGGAGAACAGAAGAGAAGAGAAGAGAAGAGAAGAGAAGAGAAGAGAAGAGAAGAGGAGAGGAGAGGAGAGGAGGATGGCTTCTCCTCTACTAAAATGGCCTTGCTTGGAAGCCTAGAAAGTATTCAAGGTCTCTATGTCTTATTCTGGGTGAGGAATCAGAGGATGACACCTACAATAGCCAAGCTAAGAAGGCCCAGTGGAAATCATTTCTTAGTCTTCATATTCCACAGAAGTGAAGACTGGGGATGACATAGGTCTGCTTACATGTATTAGTGTCCTCTTGCTGCCATAACAAAATATTACAGACTGGATGACTTAAACAACAGAGATTTATTTTCTCACAGTCCTTGAGTCCAAGATCAATGTGTCAGTGAGGTTTGTTTCTTCTAAAGCCCGTCTCCTTGGCCGATAGACAGCCATCTTCTTCCTGAGTCTTGACATGGCCTTCCTCTATGCGTGTCTGTGTTCTAATGGCCTCTTCTTCTAAAATCCCCAGTCAGATGAGGGCCCACCCTAATGATCTCATTTGAAGGTAATTACCCTTATGAACACCATATATCCAAATATGGTCACATTCTGAGCTACGGAGGTTTGGGTTTCAACCTGTGAATTTGTGGGGGAGCATAATTTAGCCCATGAAAAATAGGGTCACATAATGTTAGAGCTGAATCTGAAAATTCAGACTTTTTTCTTCTGCAGAATAGCTACCTCTCAACTTTTAGCTGAAAAGTGCTTCCTTTTAGCCATCTTGCTAGATGACTGTCATTCCTAACAAAGATGCTCGTATGTAGTGGCACTGCTTTCCCTGTATTCCACGTCTCCTTCCTTAATGATGCCTCTAAAGTAAACAAACAAACAAAAACCCAACAACAATAAAAAACCAGGGGAAACTCAGATCCTAGAGATGAAGGACAACCTGGCACACAGAAAGCCTTACGTGCTGTTGGCACATCTGAGGGCTATTATCTTTAAATTAGTTGGGGAAAATTAATATTGCTCACTTGCCATGCTCACCCTTATTGTCTGCTCTGAGAATCAGCAGGGCCAGAGCCACTGCTGATAATATTTTTTAATTAAAAGGAAAATAACTTCTTGTGATTAATCTCCTTCTTTGGGGACTTGATCCTGCATCTCATAAATCTAAAATGGAGGCATCTGTGTGCTCACCTGCAGCCCCTCCTACACCCTCCCCCAGTTAACTCTGAAGTCTGGGAGGAAGGAAAACTGGTGGAAAAAGGCAAACTCCAGTCAGGGAAGAGCTAAGACAGAGGAGAGGTCAGACTCCAAGGGGTCACTGGGATCCCAGCCAGGGCAGAATTCTTGTCCAAGACATTTTCTCCCACAATGTTCAAGAAAGCAGGTACTGGGCCAGAACACCCTGGGTGCCAGCTCTGGGTTTGCTACTTATCTGAGGCCCTTGAGCAATGTCAGATCACCTCCCAGAAGCCCCCTGTTGTTGTTAAGTGCCGTTGAGTCGAGTCCAACTCACAGCGACCCTCATAGGGTTTTCAATGGCTGACTGTTTCGGGATTGCCACATCCTTCTCCCATTTTGTGGTGCTGGGAATTGAACTCAGGACCTCAGAGACTGCAGTGCAGTGCTCTACCCACTGAGCTAAATCCCCGCTCCAGAAGCCCCCTAGACAGCTCCATTTTACAGATGAAGACACTGAGGATCAGGGAGCTCCACAACTAACTAAACACGTATACTCCCAACAGTGGGACTGGCATCTCCAATGAGGCTCAGTCTAATGTCAAAACGCCATGACCCAAAGTTGCCTCTTAGAGGGAGAATGTTCTGCTCCCAAGCTTGCCTCCTCCCTTAACGCCCCTACTGCACAGAGGACCCAGAGGCTGATGTGGCCTCATTGCTCTACCTCATTTCCAAACTCACACAGAGAAGCAGAAACTTATTCCTCCTGCAGTGAACATGGCTGATGAGCATTTCCAATGCTGATTCTTCCCTTTCTCCCCAGCCCTCCTACACAAGGATGCTAAGGTCATTTTCTACTGCACTCAGACCAGTAGGGACCTGGGAGCAGCAGCCTCACTGGCCTCTGTGCATTCAGCTCAGGTTGGTGGTTGTTTTACTTGCATCACAGCTGTAAAGTACAATGGTGACCAGGTCAGTTACTCTTGTTCTTGTCGTTGTTAGGTGCCGTCGAGTCGGTATCCGACTCAGAGCGACCCTCTGTACAACAGGGGAAACACTATTGTCAGTGCTTCTCTGCTGTGCATAGAGTTTTCAGTGGCAGATTGACTTTTGGGAGGGAGTTGCCAGGTCTGTTCTAGAAGCTGTGTGAGGCAGACCAGGCACGATTACACTGCCATTTTGCAGATGACGATACTGAAACCCATGGAGGCAAATTCAGTACCCGCTTTGTGTCACGAACTATTTAATTAAGTTAACAAACCCCTAATGTTCCTTCCTACTTGAGTGCTCACCCCTGCAATTATTGGACAGTAGAAATCTCCTTTCCTTTTAATCAAGGCTCACCAGCAGAACGGAAGCCCTCATGTTCAAAATGTGCATAAGTTGGATTATGGTTCATTTCTGACTGTCTTGAAATGGAAATTCCATCAGTCATGTCTGTGAGAAACCCTCCAAGCAAGTGTTGGACTCATTGTCCACCCTCTGGTCATGAGCTTCCTTTAGCTCACAGAAACCATTTGTGTCTCTCCTTTTGGTGTGTGTGGTACTGAGGGGTTGAACCCAGGGCCCCTTGCACATACTTCAAATGCTCTACCACTGAGCTGCACCCCAGCCTCTTTTTTATTTTTTATTTTGAGATAGGGTCTCACTAAGTTGTGCAGGCTGCCTCTGAACTTGAACTTTGGATCCTCCAGCCTCAGCCTCCTGAATGGCAGGGATTATAGGTGTGTGCCACCAGGCCAGGCCCTTGTGTCTATCTTGGTGCCAGACACCAGACTGGGGACCACAATGCCATTCAAAGAAATCACCCTCTATTTTTCTTCCTACACTGAACAACAATGCTTTATAGCTGATGGGGCACATGGAGAATATTTTGGCAAATGTTCCTTGTACACAGGAGGAAACCAAGGTACAGAAACACTAAATGATTTCCTAAGCCTGATACAGCAAATTATGCCTGAATACAAATAGGAAGAATCAAGAGCTTGAGGGTGTGGATGACAAAGGTTGATAACCAGCTTCACTGCAGAAGGCCCTTCCTAGCAGCACTAAGCTAATCCTCAGGGAACGGGTCATTTCAGCAGGGGCCAAGGGCTTTTTTTTTTTATCAGGTATGTTACAAAGGGATTCAAATATCGGGTGGGGAAAGAATACAGTGTGTATGAGTGTGTGTGTGTGTGTGTGCGCGTGTGTGTGCGCGCATGCGCATGCCCATGCATGTGGGGCTGGGGGGCAGGGAACAAGGTAAAGTTGAAATAAATGATCTGTACCATCTTTTCTGCCTTTATCTTCACAGTTGAATGGTGCCTTATTATTAGCGAGGCAGATTAATGCTGCTTCATTGTAAGTTAAAGCAGATATTATGATGCCCGTATTGCAGATAAAGAAACAAAGGCTCAGAAAACTTAAATGAGTTTCATTGGTCATTGGAGGCATTTTGGCTGGAACCCTCGATCTGCCCTCCACCTGTGGGGTCCATCCTTGGGGTCCTATTTTGCTCGTAGGCAGGCACTGTAGTCTTTGTTCAGCTGTGGTTTTTGTTCACAGTTTCACATCCTCTGTGTGTGTGTGTGTAAGAAAGAGGGGAAGAAGGAAAGGGAGGGGAAGGGGGACCAGGAGGGTGAGCAAGGGAGAGTAATGTTTGGTATGATTCCTCGGTTCAGTTTCTCTCTTATTTGTGATTTCTATCCTTGAGCAAGTTGCTCAACATCTGTGCTACTGCCTCCTTGTTTCTCCATGTGGAGGACCAAAGAAAGTATGCGAAGTTCCAACAACAGTTCTAGGCCCCAATAGTTCTCATGACATGTTTACTCACTTTTTTTTCCCACTTACCCATGCAGTCTCTTCATCACCTCCTTTCAAGCAAGCTGTGTTTAAGAAGCCTCTGCAAGATGCCATCATGGTTTGGGGGCTACAGTGCAGGAAGGGAGGAGGGAGAGCTAGAGAATATAGGGAGCAAATAGTTGGAATGTTTGCAGGCATGAAGAAGTTGACGGTGTACTAGGGTCATTGCTTCTAAGATATTCATTCAATCATTCATCCAGATGTCTGTGTTAGGTGATGGGGCAGGCACACAGAAATGTAAGTGATGGCTTAGCCCTTTAAAAATTGCCTGATTTTGTGGTGATTGATTGATCTGTGTTAAGTCACTTTCCCTCTTGAGGATCTTGTGTTTTCATCTATAAATTGACAATATTATGATTGTTTTGGCTAACTACAGGTTTTTATGTTTGCTTTTTGTTTGTCTTTACCTGCGTTGAAATGTCCCTTCTTGAGACAGGGCAGGCATTGATCAAGGGGGTGGGGATGACACTATTGATCATATTCATATGAGATTTTCTCAGGCAGACTCTTGGAAAGGGGTAGATCTGATTTGGCTGCAAGTGAACCCCACTTTGATTTGCTTGCAAGGAACATTTTCAGATGCTACATCCATAAAACTGAGATGCCTAAAATCTTAGTCATTGTTCAAGATCCAGCCTAAGCTGCCTATCTATTCAGAGCAGCCAGAAATATCCTTAAATCATAAAAACTCAGATTATTTTATGTCCCTAAACAAAGTCCTCTCCAAAATACCATTTGGAAGAAAATCCAACCCTATAACCTTAGTTTTAGATATTCCCAAGCAGACTCTGCAGCAAGAGCTTGCATTCAAATAGTTCATTGGGATGAAAATGCGACAGGAAATGGAGAAAGCTAAGAAAGGGCATCTTGATGAATATATTATCACTGTAGGCAACTGGAGCTTTATCACTCACAGGCCTCAGAAATTACATACCTGGGGATCCTGGACCTGGGCACCAATTCACCCAAGCCCAT
The DNA here is from genome assembly GCA_007922755.1 of Pedetes capensis. Taxonomy (NCBI): domain Eukaryota; kingdom Metazoa; phylum Chordata; class Mammalia; order Rodentia; family Pedetidae; genus Pedetes; species Pedetes capensis. The sequence goes on from VMDO01007948.1 coordinate 33,923, forward strand.
TCTTCATTGAGTGAGCATTGGTCCTGGACACATTAAACTCTGGCACATGGAACTTGCCCTGACTGTGAACTACACCTGTCCCCATGGTATGGGAGAAAAACCTCAAGCAGCCAAGTGGATAGAAGTAGGCTTGAGGGTGAGATGCTGTCAGCATGGATATTAAGTCCACCAATAGCTACAGGTGACCACAGAGTTGGGCCCAGGGGACATGGAAGAGATACCTTGTATTCTCATGGCCTCCAAGAATTTCCACTCCACACCCAGCCCCACTACCTTCCACCTCCCTTGCTCTGCTCAGACAATTTGCTCTTCATCATAAATGCTGAGCAGATCCTTGTGTCAAGGCTTGTATTCACTTGCTAGCGTTGCCATAGCAAAGTACCACTAACCAGGTGGCTTAAACAGTAGAAATGTGTTTCAGAGATGACCCATCTGAGATCAATGTGCTGGTAGGACTGGTTTCCTCTGAAGTTATCTCTCTGGCTGGTGGATGGTGGTCTTCATCCAACATCTTCACAGGCTCTTCCCTCTGCGCATCTGTGCCCCAGTCTCTTCTTAAAAGACACCAGTCATATTGGCTTATTGTTGTTGTTGTTGTTAGGTGCCGTCGAGTCGGTATCCGACTCATAGCGACCCTCATAGGGTTTTCAATGGCTGACTGTTTCAGGATTGCCTTGGGATTGGATTGCCAGGTCCTTCTCCCATTTTTGTGGTGCTGGGAATTGAACTCAGGACCTCAGAGACTGCAGCACAGCGCTCTACCAACTGAGCTAAATATATTGGCTTATAGTCTACCTTAATGACATTACTTTAATTTAATTACCTCTTCAAAGACTCTATTTCCTAATACAGTCCCATTCAAAGGGCTTTAGGGTAGGGTGTCAACATATAAAACTCTGGAGACACAACTCAGCCCATAACAGAACTTTTATAGTTTCTGATTTTGCCTGGAAGATTGACTTCTCAGATATTTCCATGTCTCTTCCTTCCTTTCATTCTTATTTCTACACAAACAGTTCTCCATGGAGGGTGTTGACTGGTACTTAGTGTTAAAATAGCAACTTTGGAGATTTTTTTTATTATTCTCTCTTCTTTCTCCTTCTTGGTCAGTTGTTTCTTGATTTTTTTTTTTTATGGTACTTGGAGGTTGAACCCAGGCCCTCTCACATACATTGAAAGTGCCCTACCACTGACCTGCACCCCCAGCTCACTCTTTTTCTATCTCGAGTCAAGGTCTTGATAAGTTGTACAGGCTACCTCTGGCCTTGAACTTACTATCCTCTTGCCTCTCAAGTTGCTGGGATTAGAGGCGTGTGACACCGCACCCAGCTGTTTCATCATTTTTTTCATCATTGACCTCTTAGACACACTCAGACGAGTTCATTTTTATTTTCTGTTTTTCTTATTATAGGTTATACTCCTCAAAGGCAAGACCTTGTCCATTTTGTTTAATGACTGCCCATATTGTTTACCCTAAAGTTGTCAAGATTTGCTTGGCCTCTCTGTACAGGGAGATCAACATCTATTTTGTGAATGAGAGATTGAATGAGTGAATGACTGAATGAAAAGCACCATTCTCTGTGGAGTCTTCTTTAATTTCATCCTCAACACTTCCCATTGTATTTATCCTACTGCCTGGGATTGGTCGGTTTACAATCAGTGTCCTGCATTAAACCTGCAAAGGTCTGTTGTTGTTGTTGTTAGGTGCTGCCGAGTCAGTATCCAACTCATAGCGACCCTCTGTACAACAGGGGAAACACGATTGTCAGTGCTTCTCTGCTGTTCATAGGGTTTTCAATGGCAGATTGATTTTTGGGAGGGGGTTGCCAGGTCCTTCTCCCAAGCCTACAGCTTCTGGTGTTCCCAGGTGGTCTCTCATCCAGGTACTAACCAGGCCTGACCCTGCTTAGCTTCCAAGATCTGACGGGATCGGATGCCACAGGGCTACGGCTGCAGGCACAAAGGTCTAGACCCCTCATTTTCACTTTCTATTTCTAGGAACCAGTGTCCTGCTGGACCCTCAATGAATATCCAGGAACTGTGTGTGCATATAATTATTAACATTCCAACAATGCTGCTTATTTTACCATGCTTTTATTTTCATATAGGCTCATGAGAAATCTTTTTCAGAATTTAATGGCAGGATAAAAAAATGTAATATTTTCCCATGAGGAATTTGACTGTTTCTATTTTTTCCTATAAGAAGAATTGTGTTAGATTCTATTTTGTGTCCTGGCTGCAAGGAATTGCAAAGCTGACTCTAACACATAATTTTCAAAAGTTATTAAGACTTGTCATTCAAATCTCTCCCTTTTCTACCTTTCCTTAGTCATGAGCTTATTTTTCTTTTTTTATTGTTATTAGATTAGTATACAGTATAATGAGTTTCATTATGTGATTATCATACAGTTGAATTGTGTATTTTGCATTTATTCTTTCCCTCATTACCTCCCATGTTGCTCCCAACCTCCTCTCACTAATCCCTTCCCTCCTCTAGATATATCCACTTGTACTTTCCAGTCTTATATAAAAATATAAATATATAGGTACATATTTTATTTTATTTTTAGGATAAATCTATCTTCTGCATATAGGTGAAAACATGCAGTATTTGTCTTCCTGAGTCTGGTTTGTTTTGCTAAAGTGATGATCTCCAGTTTCATCCATTTTTCTGTGAATGACATGATTTCATTCTTTATGGCTGAATTGTATTCCATTGTATATATACCCCATTTTTAAAATTCACTTATCTGTTCCTGGACATCTGGGCTGATTCCATATCTTTGCAATTGTGAACAATGCTGCAATGAACAAGGAAAGGCAGATGTCTCTATTGTGTGATTATGTGGATTCCTTTGGGAATATGCCCAAGAGTAGTATAGCTGGATCATATGGTAGTTCTATTTTTAGTTTTTTGAGGAACCTCCATACTAATTTTTATAGTGTCTGCACTAACTTACAGTCCCACTGGCAGTGTATGAGGGTTCCTTTTTCCCAACGTCCTTGACAGCAATAGTTTGTTCTGCTGATACTGGCCATCCTGACTGGGATCAAATGGAATCTCAGTGTAGTTTTGATCTGTGATTTCTCTGATACCTAAGGATGTTGATCAGTTTTCATATGTTTCATATGTTTATTGATCATTTGAATTTCTTCTTTTGAGAATCATCTGTTTTGTCCATTTATTGATTGAATTATTTGATTTTTTACTGTTTAATTTTTGAATTCTTTATATATCCTAGGTATTATTCCTCTCTTGGATATGTTGTTAGCAAAGATTTTCTCCCATCCTGTGGGATTTCTCTTCACACTATTTATTGTTTCCTTTGCTGTGCAGAAACTTTTTAATTTCGTGTAGTCCCACTTGTCAATACTTGCTACTATTTCCTGGGGACTATCAGAGTTCTTTTAAGAAAATACTTGTCTATGCCTATGTGTTGATGGGTTTTCCCTACTTTTTTTCCAGTAGTTTCAAATTTTCTGGTTTCACATTAAAATCTTGGATCTATTTTGAATTGATTTTTATACAGGGTGACAGAGAGGGGTCTATTTTCATTCTTATAGATGAAGAGAGCCTGTAGCAGTATCACCCTGGCATCCAATCCCATCACATCTTGAAAGCTAAACAGAGTCAGGCCTGGTTAGTGCTTGGATGGGAGAAGGCGTGGGTGTTGTATGCTTGGGAGAAGGACATGGCAACCCACTCCCAAAAAACAGTCAGTTATTGAAAACCCTATGAATGGCAGAGAAGCACTAACAATAGTGTTGAGCATGGCACAGTGTTGGGTACTGTTTTGTTCTGTTGTACGTAGGGTTGCTATGAGTCAGACTCAACTCAATGGCACCTAAGAACATCAAAAATGATAACAACAATAACAACAACAGCAACAGGATGAGAAAGCAATCAAAACAACAATCCCATCCACAATAGCCTTAAAAATATCTAGGAATAAAGCTAATCAAGGAACTAAAAGACTGATACAATGAAAAGTTCAAAACACTAAAGAAAGAAATTGAAGAAGACACTAGAATGTGGAAAGACCTCCTTGCTCATAGATTGGCAGAATTAATATTGTGAAAATAATTATACTGCCAGAAACAACCTGTAGATTCAATGAAATCTCCCTCAAAATCCAATGATACTACTCACAGAAATAGAAAAAAATCCTAAAATTTATATGAAAGCACAAAAGACCCTGAATATCTCAAGTGATCCTGATCTGAAAAAGCAATGCAGAAGGTATTACAATACCTGACATCAAATTATATTACAGGACCATGGTAATAAAACAAGTTTGGTACTGGCACAAAAGCAGTCATGAAGATTAATAGAATAAGAATAGAGGACTTAGAAAAAAATCCACGCAACTACAGTCACCTGATTTTCAAAACAGAGCCAAAACCATACATTGAAAAAAAAATACAGTCATTTCAACAAACGGTGCTAGGAAAACTGGGTATGAACTTATTTTTCTGAGTTTATTATACATTAAGAGTTTTCTTCACTTTGTAAGTCACCCTCAATATATTTGAGAAAGAGGTAAGAAATAAAGAAAATGTATAAATTCAAAAATGTGGCTGCATCTGCATATCAGACATTGAGTAGAAATGGTGAGGGGGACAGAGGAAGAGGTGTGAAGCCCAGATTTAGAGGGATTCTGGGAGAGACAGGGATGTCCATCTATGCACTATTGAATCCAGAGAAAGGATGAGATGCTGAAGGATTGGGGGAAGCTTGCTGGTGAGTTACAGGAAGGGTCAGACAGACACAGGGGGCATACTATGGACCAAATCACCCCCTGCTTTGAAACACATTGGAAAACAGAAGTCAAATTAAGGTCAATTCCCCTGCACAGAAATCAGAATCTCTTGAAAATAAAAAAAAAGATTATGTTGTAGGAGTGTGTCATTGATTGTATTGCTTAATTTTGCATTCCCCCCCCCAATAGAGTCATAGAATTTTACTCCCAAATGGGAGTCTATCCCAAAAAATATGCACCTGGATTCCAGGGTACTGATGAATGAGGTTTAGGAAATGTTTCCCAGTGATGCTGTATGTAAAATGTGCATTTTTCTTGAGTGTAACTTTTTCTTGAGGTTCTCAAAATGGTATGTAATATAGAACATTTCTTCTACTTTCCCCAATGGAAGGTTAAGTATACCTTCTTATTTAGAGTTGTGGAAGGTGAAGCCTCCCAATTAGAAAGTGACTTCTCCAAGGGAACACTCCAAATTGATGTCACAGCTGGAATCTGAATCAGATCTATTTTCTATTTCTGGGAGTACCATTGTTGTTAGGGAAAGTGCAAGACTGCTGTGAGCAAGGTGCTACCTGAATTCAGTCATCTAAGGGGATCAGAACTTTTCCTGAGTCTCCAGGCAGTCTACAAGATTACTGGCATCTAGAAGCTTCTTTGAGGATACATTTGCTACAGGTATTTGGAGACTTCACTGCCTTCTAGAGAAGCAATCCACATTTGCACAAGGTGCTTGAGAGGCAATGCACTTTCTCTATTTTGAATGTCTTTGTTTACTATATAAGACAGTAGGTTTTCCAAGGAGGCCAGGGAAAGCTAGAGTATGAGTGCCCAGGAAAACTGGGTTTCATTGGCTATGAAACACATACTTCTTTAATAGTGTAATTGGCATATGTTCCACAGAGGCAACTATTAGCAATAAATTTCTGCCTAAGGGAGGGACTTCTCTTCTCTTTCACAAGGAAGAAGAAATCTTGGTTTCTGCCCAAGCTCCACTTAGTTGACCAGTTTTAACTTTCATTCTTGAGTGAAACCATGTCAAGCATCAGGAAACAGGGTTGAAATCCATGTTAAAAGGTGCTTCTCTAGAATATTAACTGCCAGTGGAGGTCAAATGCAGGCAGATGAGTCCGATATCTTCCTCCATCTTTTCAATATAACTCTATGGCTGAAAATATCCAAAGACATTATTTGAGTATAATCCACATACTTACCTTGGGGAATGATGAACTACTTTGAGTTGTTCTTAAGATTTTATTTTCATTTGTGCCCCTGAGCCAACAAATATGATAAATGAAGAGGGATTTAGGACTATTATAAAGTTTCTTGTGTATCGTGGTTTGAACACTGTTCAGGAGGTATAATGATCTCTAACCTAAAACCTTCTGTATTTATGGGATGGGAACTTGAGGGGGAAGGATTAGGAACTGTGAGCTCAGTTCAGAAGTGATGGGGGTTCTACTTTGTGTAAGGGACACTGATGAGAACTTTGTTGTTGTTGTTAGGGGTCCTCCAGTTGTGTCTGATTCATAGTGACCCTCAGAGGGTTTTCAATAGCTGATTGTTTCAGGATTGTTTTAGGAGTGGATTGCCACATCCTTATCCCATTTTTGTGGTGCTGGGGATTGAATCTGGGTCCTCAGAAAGTTCAGAGGAGCACTCTACCAACTGAGCTAAACCCCAGCCCTGATGAGAACTAATACCTTACTAATAGCTACTGTTCTGTGTAAGCTCATGGTCTTTTGGCAAGATCAACACACAGCAGAGAGCCACAGTGAAGTATTTCAACCACCATGATGGATACTTGAATAGGAAATTATGGCCAGAAAGGCAGAGGCAGTGAGTAGACACCAGTGAGGGGACCTGAACCAGTATGGGAGGAACCAGAGAAATCTTCCTTGAGAAATGATATCATTTTGGATCTAAAGGATGGTAAGGAAACAGGTGAAAGCATCACAGGAAGAGAGGGCAAGATAAACACTGACATGGAGGCAAAATACCAAGAGTGAGGGAAATGACTGTGAGGAATTCTATTCTGTGGGAAGGTGGAGGTTTAGGCAAGTGGCAGGAGGAGTTTAGGCCATGGTGAAAAAATAATACTCATTACCTCCTCTAGTAACATGGTAAAGTGATCACTATTAAGCTTGAGGATATTATAGAAAGATTTGGATTTCAAAGGTGATTATTCTCACCACCTGAATGAAGAATGGGTTGGAAAAGGAGAGGCCATAGGCAGGGAGATCAGGTAGAAAGCACTGGGAACTAAAAGTCCTACTGAGGGCAGAGGCCATGGTGATGCAGGAAAATGGAAAATTTGACATGCTTATTGTAGTACCAACACATCTTAAGATGAGGAATAAGGTAGACTAGAGGACATGTCACCTGCTCCATGGTAAAAGAAAACCAATTCCGAAGGCTTAACAACCACACGGTCATGTTTAGTTACAACAACAAGCTCACTCCTCATAGCAGTTTTCTGTATAAGTTAACTTTTCATTGTTGTGATCAAAATACTTGATATAAATCTAATATAGACAACTTAGTATACCATGGATTACCAAAACAATCAAGATATCCATCCTAGAAGGAGTGCAACCAGAGTACTCCTTGGAAGCAAGGATGGCTAGACTGCGTCTTCTGTATTTTGGATATGTTTTCAGGAGGGACCAATCCCTGGAAGAGAATATCATGCTTAGGAGAGTGGCATGTCAATGAAGAAAAGGAAGACCCTCTACTAGATGGGTTGACACAGTGGCTGCAACAATGGGCTACACCATCAAAAGATCATGTGCCTGGCACCGTGTCGGGTAGTGTTTTGTTCTGTTGTACCTGGGGTCACTCTGAGTCAGACCCCACCTGAGGGTGCCTAACAACAAGGACAACAAAAAAGAAAAGACTGATTTCGGCTCACAGTTTCAGAAGTGTCCATCATGCCAGGGAGGGCATTGTGGAACAGAGCAGTTCGCATCATGGTGGCCCGGAAGCAGAGAAAATGAAGAATAGAGACAAGGGCATGATATAGCCCCCAAGGACACACTCCCAGGGACCTGCTTCCTCCAACTAGGCCACACCTTCTACGGTACAATCCAGTAATGATCCTGTATGATCCAGTAACGTTCTTGTATTATGAATCCATCAAAGAATAAATCCATTCATTTGGTCAGAGCCCTCAGAATGTACATACCTCTGGTGATGTCCTCACCAACACACTGAAATGTGTGCTTTACTAATCTTGGTGTTTTTTAATCCAATCAAGATGAACCATCACAGAAAGGAAAGGGCTTGAATGCAGGGACTCTTTAGGTTTTCTTTACCATATTTCAAAGGAGTGATGATAACCCTGAGTTGAAATAAATGTGAAATAGGATTTCTTGGATACTTCATTAAGATGAATAGCTTGCTGAAAATAGTGGCAACAATATCAATTGTTATAATGAGAACCATAGTGCGGGGTTAGCAGGAACAGCCTTCTCTAACTGAGATTTGAGTTAAAGTCCATCTTGGTCCCGCACTATAGCTCATGGAACTTTAAGGTCGGGGTTCTCTCATGATGGCTTATTGCATTGCCTGTTTGGTCTTATATTCCATCAACAAGCGTTCTTTGAGTGCCTTCGCAGGACTAGAATATAAAGGTGAGTGAGACCAGTGGGAGGCTTAGGAGATCCTGCAGTGCAAGTGGGGCCTGGCAATTCATACTGCCAGTGGCTACTCCCACATCACAATGAAAGGGTTGAGAAATTGCACCAGAGACCACAAAGCCTAAAATATTTATGATCTGACCTTTATAGAAAAAACCTTCCCCAATCACTGGCCTTGTGGAAGGTAGATGATTCTGAGTCAGCTTGGAATTTTAACCCCAACCTTTACTTTTCTTTCAGTAAATTCTTACTCAAACTTGATTTCTCACTTCCAGTGCCACCACTTTTTGGCAGCATTCTTCAATTCTTACTCTTGTAAATTCATGCAGATCTCCCTGTATGGATACATGTACACATGCACTCATTTAATCCTCTCAGCAACACTATGACATAGATAAATTATTGTTTCCCTATCGTTGATGAGGGCAAGGGATACAGGGAGGCTGAGTAAACTGTCCATTGCTTCCAAACAAGTGGGAGAGACAGGGTTTGATAGATAATTTGAGTAGACTGCCAGCAACTGGAGCAACACATAACACATCATGGGCTCTGAAATATATTTGCTGATTAAGTGAATGATACAGTACTACAGGTCGGAGGAATGATTGGACCACTGTGCAGGCAGAAATGATAGTTCACATTTCTAGTTACATTACAGGTGAGATCAAAGGCATCTATTCACATGACCTTCCTCCTTTTAACTTGACTTAAGGACTTAGAGTAAGAAGCAAGAGAGCAGACACCTCTTCTTTTCTATTTTCATTTGTTGCAGCTTCTGTTTTTCTGATCTGAAATAATCTGCTCAATCAAATACTCTTTTTTGACCCCTTTTGATCTCCCCCAGGCTCTATTAAACTTTAGGAAGCATAAAAGCAACTGAACCTTTATTTGAACTGAACTTGAACTCTAAACCTCAGGAGATTCACCTGTCACTGAGCTGAAGGTTTCTCTGGGGTTCCAGCTACGGCAATTTTGTGAATTCAGCACAATATGTCTAGGAGGGCACCCTGTATTTTATTTTTCAATCAATGCATGATACCATCAAGGACTGGTTAAGAGGTTAAACATTAGCACTTTTTATTAAACAACCTATGCAGAAGTTTGCCAGTGTGAAAATGTGTCAGTTACCAAGATTCTCCAGTCTTGGTTTTCTTGTTCTGAATGACTTCAATAGTTTCCTCAACTATGATCCCTTGAGTGCCATCCTGCTGGCAGAAAGTCAGTCTCTTCTTTTAGCTGTAAAATACTACCCCATCTGTGTCTTCACTATTTATGATTTCAGTTAATCATAGGAAACCACATTCTAAAAATATTTAATGGGAAATTCCAGAAACAAACACTTTATAAGTTTTAAATTACATACCATTCTCAGCAGCATGACAACATCTTCTCCCATGCTGCTCTTTCCCACACTGCATGTGAATCACCATTTTTCTGGCAAATCCATGTTGTATACACTACCGACCGATCAATGCCTTAGTAGCTATCTTTGTTATCAGGTTCTATATTATAGTATAACTGTTTTTGTTTAAGTACATCTTACCTTATTTAACAGCAGCCCCAAAGTATAAGAGTAGTGATGCCAGCAATACAGGTATGGTAAAAATAAACCATAAAGTACTCCTCAGTGAAAAAGTGAAAGTTTCATAAGACTTGAAGAGAGAGAGAGAGAGAGAGAGAGAGATACAAAGACAGAGACAGAGACAGACAGAGACAGAGAGACAGAGAGAATGAGCATATTCACATGACTTTTATAACAGCATATTGTTATGATTATTCTAGCTGTTATTTGCTTGCGCCTAATTTGTAAGTTAAACTTCATTCTATTTAGATATATGTACTAGTCAGCTTTGCACCACTGTAATAAAACATCTGAGATAATCAACTTATAAGAAAGAAAGGTTTATTTTGGCTTTCAGGCTGATTGTTTTTTCAGCCCATGGTCAGTTAGCTTTATCATTTTTGGGCCTATGGCAATGCAGTACATCATGGTCAGAGTGAGTGGTTGAGGAATTTGCTCATTTCATGGCAACTACAGGACAAAAAAGAGGGAAAGGGGTCAGGGTCCCAATATAGGCTTTGAAGGCATGACCATAGTGACCTAATTTCCTCCCATTAGGCCACATCTCTTATTGGTTCTACCAATTTGCCATAGTCCAATAGTCTCATGGCCAAACCTTTAACATATGGACTTTCTGGGGGACATCTATGCAAACCGTTGTCGTTGTTGTTAGGTGCTGTCCATTTGGATTTGACTCAGCAACCCTATGTACAATGAATAAAACACTTCCCAACACTGTGCCATGCCATGCACAGTGTTTCTTGGCTATTCATTGGGTTTTCAATGGCTGATTGCATTGGGAGTGGGCTACCAGGTCCTTCTTCTAAGCCTACAGTGTACTGTATTCCTGGGTAGTCTCCCATCCAAGAGCTAATCCGGCCAACCCTGCTTGGCTTCTGAGATCTGACAAGATTGGAAACCAGGCAAGTATGGCTGTAGACATGCAAAACATAGCAGTATGTAAAGGAATAAATATAGCATACACTGAATTTAGTGTTGTCTGTGGTTTCAGATATCCACAAGGGGTCCTGGAACATAACCCTGTGGAAAAGAGGAGACCACTGTATATGTACTCTTGTGACTCAAGACTGAAGCAGGCAAGATCAGTCTCAAGAATGGTAGGTCGGGGGTTAGGCATGGCCTCAGGTGTTTGTTTTATCAAGTTCATTGTTTCTTACTTACAGATTGGTAGTAAAATTCTGTGCTACTTTCAGGCTGAGCAGAGTCTGTGAGTCTTGGAAGCAATTACTGGTTGGTTTGAGTCATGAAACACTTCCCTTTTGGTTGCTACTCCCACTTGCTTTTCAAAAAAAAGTGACTTCTAGCTGAAAGCCTCTTGTTTTTACTCATGAAGGACCATAATCATGACAACAGGTGTCTCTTGTCTTCTGATACCCTAATATTTTACAACATCCTTTATTGTGCTACTGGAGATGAAACCCAGGGCCTTGTGCATGTTAGATAAGCATTCTACCATTGATCGGTAGTCCCAGCCTATACTTTGCAACATAAAATAATAGCTGCAGGTACATGGATTTTGACAGTCTATCTCCCAGAGAAAAACTGTTTAAAGACAGTGTGCCTGAAACACTCAGATAAGTCTTATTTCTATCCTTATCTATCACAGCTGGAGAGAGTTTGATAGTCATGGTGCTTCCATATATGTAGAATTAATTTGTGGCAGGTAAAGTCTACAGATATACCACCCTGGCATCTGATCCCATCTGACCTTGGAAGCAAAACAGGGTTGGCCTGGTTAGTCAGGTACTGCAGGTTAGGGAGAAGGACCTGGCAGCCCATTGCTTGAACAATCAGCCATTAAAAACCCTATGAGTAGCAGAGAAGCACTGATAATAGTGCCAGGCATAGCATAGTTTTGGGTAGTATTTTGTTCCTTTGTACATAGGATTTCTGTGAGTCAAACCCTACACGATGACACCTAACAACTATGAAGTGTGATGTATAATTTCCTCAGGAATATGAAGGAGAAAAGGGACTTTGTGTAGCCAGTGGTCCCTTCTCTATTTTTCAGAGGCATCTACACTAGGATCCAGTAACTTATTATGTATTAATTCAACAATGGTAGCAACATGATCAACACCAAACCCCAATTGTTCTGCATCTGAAATTGGAGCCACTCAGAACTTTGGTTCCAACCAGCTCTAGGGTTGTTTGTTCAGACACAAACACCAAGATTTTAGGGGAAACCCAAATGAAAGCACTTTATAAATTAATATTCCAGATACATAGTTATTAATATATGTGAATATGTTGTTGTTGTTAGGTGCCACTGAGTTCGACTCATACTAACCCACATGGTTTTCAATGGTTGTTTCATGATTGCTTCAGGAGTGGATTGTCACGTCCTTCTCCTGTTTTTGTGGTATTGGGGATTGAACTTGGCTCCTAAGAGAGTGCAGAGCTGCACACTACCAGCTTAGCTAAACCCCAGCCCTATGAATAGATTGTAAACTATAGACATAGTACACATTTGAAACATTATTATTCAGATCATATATGTTACTATTAGATGATCATATTACTTAAATAGACATTGTAATTAATCTCATTTGTTTATTCATTTATTTTTATCAGTGATTTTTTTAGTGTAAAAATTGATGGGCTTCATTATGACATTTTGGTACACATATACTGTACTTGTATGATGGTTAATTTTATGTGTCAACTTTACTGTGTTAACAGATGCCCAGAAAACTGGCAAAACATTATTTCTGAGTATACTTATGGGGTGTTTGAGGAAGAGATTGGCACTTGAATCAGTAGCCTGAGTGAGGAAGATCCACTTTCACCCATGTAGGGGGGCATCAGGTAATGCTTTGAGGGCCTAAATGGAACAACGTTGGAAGAAAGACGAATTCACTCTTCTTGAGCTGAGGTATCCATTTTATTTTGCCCTGCAGATCTCCCCCATTGGAATCCTGAATCTTGGCCCTTTAGACTCTGAGGCTTACACCAGTTTCTCTCCCTCTCCTGACCCTCTGGTTCTCAAAATTGAATTGTACTGCTGGGATCCCTGTTTCTCCAGGATGCCCTTGGCATTGTGGAACTTCTCAGACTCCATAATCACCTGAGCCAATTTTCATAATAAGTGTCATCTTACATATCCATGTGTTTCCTATGGGTTTTGTTTCTTTTTTATTTTATTGGAAATTTTTAACGTACATCTTAATGTGATTCATTTTGACATGCTTTTCGTTGTGATGTTTCCATATATGCATTTGGATAAACATTATTCATATAGGTTACCCCTTACCCTCCCCTATGCTTCCCCTCTCCCACCATTCCCATCTAAGTTTCCCATCTAAGTCTTCTCTATTTTTTACTTAGTAATATTTTTCGATTTGTCCTTGGTTTCCAGTTCTGTTTAAGATAGAAACTTTTCCTGTAGTGGTCTTTGATTTTATCTTGTTAGAACAATTACATGCATTTTCCAGACCATTTATATTAACACCATTCTTATCTCCCCCCCCCGTTTTATTATGATCCGACCTTTGAATAGGATTTTTCCTTCTTATAATTTTGAATCAGCTCCCTCATATGAGTGAGAACATGTGTTGTTTCTCTTTCTAAGCTCGTGTTCATTCACTTAAAATAATTTTCTCTAATTCCATCCATTTTGCTGTGAATGACCTTATTTCATTTTTCTTGATTGCTGAGTAGTATTCCATTGTGTATATATACCATAGTTTTTTTTTTTTTTACCCATTCTTCTGTTGAAGGGCACTTTGGTTGATTCCATATCCTTGCTATTGTGAAAAGCGCTGCATTGAACATGGAGATGCAGGTGTCTCTGTGGTATGATTACCCATCTCCCTTCGGGTAAATTCCCAATAGTGTTATAGCTGGGTCATATGGTAGATCTATTTTTAGTTTTTTAAGGTACCTCCATATTGATTTCCACAGTGGTTGCACCAATTTACAGCTCCACCAACAATGCCAGAGTGTTCCCTTTTCCCTGCAACCTTGCCAGCATTTGTTGTTGTTTGTTTTATTGATCTTGGCCATTCTTACTGATGTAAAATGAAATCTCAGAGTTGTTTTGATTTGCATTTCCCTAATGGCTAGGGATGTTGAGCATTTTTTCATGTGTTTCATGGCTTTACGGACCTCTTCATTTGAGAACTGTCTACTCAGTTCCTTTGCCCATTTGTGTATTGGGCTGTTTGTTTTTTTGGGAGTTTTTTTCTTGAGTTCTTTATAAATTCTAGCAACTAGACCTTTATCTGATGTATAACATGAGAAGATTTTTTTCCCATTCTGTGGGGGTTTCCTTGACTCCGTTAATTGTTTCTTTTGCTGTGCAGAAGCTTTTTAATTTCATGTAATCCCATGTATCTATTCTTGTTTTAATTTCTTGAGCAATTGGAGTCCTATTAAGGAAATAATTTCCTAAGCCTATATGATGGAGTGTGTTGCCTATCTTGCCTTCTATAAGTTTTAAAGTTTCTGGTTTTGTTTCTTTAGAGAACCTTTACTAATTCAAGTATCATTATGATCTAAATAATTGAAAGATATGATACCTAGAAAAATAGGCTAGGAAATAACAATAGGCTAGGAAAAAAAGTGCAGGAAATAATGTAAGACTTTCTTTAGTAGTTTAAGCTCAATTCATAATGTAATGTTGTTGTAAGTTTGGACTTCAAAGTGGGGCACAGTGGGCTTTGAACAGAAGCTCTCCACTTGGAGTCCTTAGCCCCTAGAGCATTAGTAAGGGGGTCAGTGAGAGCTTATAAGCCACTGAATGTATCCAAAAGTCAATTAGAAATCAGATGTTTGTTCTTGTTGGGTGCCGTTGAGTCGTGTCTGACTCATAGCAACCCTCAAAGGGTTTTCAATGGCAGATTGTTTCAGGATTGCTTTGGGAGTGGGTTGCCATGTCCTTCTCCCATTTTTGCAGTGCTGGGAATCGAACTCCGGACCTCAGAGACTGCAGAGCAGCGCTCTACCAACTGAGCTAAATCCCAGCCCGCAGAAATCAGGTGTTAGCTAGCATTAATTCCCAGATAGTCAATTCTCATAACAGTTATCTCAGTTTATGGTTTGAATTGTTGCAATTTCTTGGTATGTGGAAATGTTCTGAAGATTAGAATTTCCAACGTGCAGTGATATGGGCCATTGATTAGTGCAAATAGCAACTATTAATTAAAGTATTATCACTTAAAATTCATTTTAATAAGAACCGTCCTTCAAAATATGAATCTCATTATAGGTTTTAATTTTTAGAGTGGATCTCAATGGGAATAGTACAGGATCTGTAGACATTTTATCAATATTAAACCTTCCAAACCATGAAGACAGGATACTTTTCCATTTATTTGTGTCTCCTCATTGCTTTGTGATTGTCACTTGTTTCATCTCTTATTAAGGTTATTCTTAAGTATTTTTTTCTTTTTGATGCTATTATAAATGAGATCATTTATTTAATTTTTCTTTTCATATATTTCATTGTGTAAAGAATCACACTGATTATTATGATGATTTTATATCATTCAAATTTACTAAATTCATTTATTCTAAGAGTGTTTTGTGGAGTCTTTAGGATTTCCTACATGGGATAAGGCTTCCACTACTATATCGAATAAGCTGGGATTTAGCTCAGTTGGTAGAGCACTGCACTGCAGTCTCTGAAGTCCTGAGTTCAATTCCCAGCACCTCAAAAATGGGAGAAGGACCTAGCAACCCACTCCCAAGGCAATCCCGAAAGAGTCAGCCATTGAAAACCCTATGAGGGTCACTACGAGTTGGATACCTACTCAACAGCACCCAACAACAACAACTATATTGAATAGAAGTGGTGAGAACAGACATTTTTGTCTTGTTCTTGACCTTAGAGGGAAATCTTTTAGTTATTCAGCATTGTGTACAATTCTAGCCATGGGCTTTTCATGTACATTTATTAATTGTACCTCAATTAACCTGTCAAAAATGAAAGAGACTCTTGTGGGAAAACATTTGGAAAAAATTAGTGAAATTTGCAAGCCCAGGCTGGTGATGGTGCTGATGATGGTGGTGTAGGTGGTGGTGATATATAGTTCAGGGTCAGCACACATGAAAATGCTATATCTTCATGAGAGGAGGGAAGGAGAGAGTTGTCCTTGCCTTGGATCACTGAGGTCAAACCGAAAAGGATGGGAAGGGGTTTAGGAAAAAACACTTGATTGTTTAGGGGAAAGATTATTGGGGATTAATCCCCCTCTCCAATAAAAATCTTGGGAACATGGCAGGAGTATAGAAGAACTAACTCTGACTATCCTGAGAGTGTCTATCCAGGGTGAAGGAAACTACAAAAAGTCATCATATCCAACCAACTAAATTTTTAGAGATGATATCTACAATCTGTAGTAGAGAGATCAGGAAGGCAAAACAACCTACCAATCACTAAGAGCTTAGATATAGTTGAACCATGTAGTAGGGAGGCCTAGTTGTTTCTGAAATACTTTAAAGGGTTATGTGAACTTGTTCTATTTTACTCCCAGTGAAAAAGAGGAACAAAGGGTGGGAGTTATAAAAAAAATACAACCAAATATAGGAAATAACTTTTAAGAGTTAGAGATGAAATGGGTCAACAAATCATTTGTCAAAATTTCATGAGCAGAATTTGGGGGATGTCATGAGTCTTCACTTACTGCAAGGATTCAAGAAAAGCATGACCACTGTGGTCAATTCAGTGAAGTTTCCCCAGCACCAGATCAGTAGGTGGGTGGAAGGAGCTTGAGAATCATGGAATCTCAGAGTGTGAGTAGAGATTTGGAAGAGCAGCAGTCCATGGTAGAGGTACTAGACCTTCCTCTGTCTTCCCATTCCTCCAGGAAGCCTTCTAGGATAAAGTTTTACATCCTCAGGATTTATAAAACCTTGTGACAATTCTTGGCTATCACTCCAATACCATTGGATGGGTATGGAATACTCAACAGTGATGTGTTCCTAAGGATCTCATATAGTTCAAATATAAATCCACCAAAGGATGACAGACCTTAAACACTGGTACATATTCACGATTTTGTTGTTGTCATCAGCTGGCTTTTCTCTGAGTATATTGTTGTTGTTAGGTGCCATGGAGTTGGGGTCCAACTCGTAGCCACCCTATGTACAACAGGTGAAACAGTATTGTTAGTGCTTCTATGCTATTCATAGCACTGTCAATGCCTGATTGTTTTTTGGGAGTTGGTTGCTGGGTCCTTCTCCCAAACCTACAGCACCTGGTGTTCCCAGATGGTCTCCCAACCAAAAAACTAACCATGTCCAACCCTGCTTGGCTTCTGAGATCTTACAGGATTGGATACCACAGTGCTACACCTGCAGGCCTAAGTACATTAATGTGTAAAGTAACTGAGTACATTAGGTGATGACAAATAACTCCTTCATGAGGATGCACTGTGAAATAATAGATCAAAGTTAATTTTAAATCTGGGCTCAATTATGTAATAGCTCAATGGTTCCAAGAGAAGGGCTTAACTTTCTTGAGCCTCTGCATTTTCATTTGTGTGATGGAGTAATAAAATATATTTCAGAAGGGTGTAGGGTATCCAGCCAGAGCCTGACCTCTGGAGTTATTATGCTTTGCCAGTCCCTAGTGTTGGATAATTTCCTCTGCTCAATATGTTTTTTTTTTTCTATTAAATGGTGCCTTCTTACTTAACTTCCACTTCTATCAATGGATCCTTAATATAGCACTTTAATTTTTCTCACTATGCAGTAGAGCTGATATTTCTTCCTCAAGCCTCTATAAAGATTCTTTATATCAGTGGAATATAATAACTAATATTTGACCATGCCTGAGAATTAATAGTGAAGGCCTTTTTACTTTGTATTTCTAGTGATGACAAGTATTTAATAAATACAAAGGAGGATTACATTCTATTACAGAAGATGAGTACTAGTCAGAGGTATAAATGAATATCTTCTATATTGCATTTCTCCAATTTGAGAACAGCAATGCAATTCATTATAAAAGATCAATCATTTTGTCATCATGGTCTTCTTTGGCTCCAAGCCAGTTTATTGAATTTCTTTAGTTTCAAGTAACAATAAAATAAATTGCCTGTTATAATGAAAGGGAAAATATCGTGTTTGAGACAGGATTGAGATTTTATGGCTGGAATAAAATTGAACCCACTGAAAATACTGGTTTCTAATCAATGGGACAGTGAATTACATGTGGATAAGGTCAATTCCTTTTCCTTATATTGAGGATCGATACAGTGTCATTTGATCTTGATCTTTGAAGATGAAGTCTCAACATTTTGGCTCAGATATTTCTTGCATTTTAGAGGGAGACAAAATGAAAAGGTCATCTAATGACCTTGAATTACATAGAAACAAAGGTCAAGTTCACCCCTTAAAATGACTTCAGCATGCAAGTCATCACGCCCTAGAGTTTGTTTTCTACCTTTCTTCCTAGTTGTGATCCAACAGGCACAACTATAGGCCCATGAACTTTTAAATCCTATCCACAGCTTAGTGATTATCTGGTCCTACTTATTTTATAGTTGAGGAAATTTTGGTATAAATCATTATTCAAGTTCCTACACAGATTTGCCTGCAAATTTTGTGGCAATTGTCTGCTGTTCTAAGGCTTTTGTAGATTATCTCATTTCCTTACTTGTTTTGACCAATCAGTTAACAAGTATTTTGATCTCTCTGTGTGCTAAACACACAAAGGAAAGTGGACGAATGCAGCAGAGGAAGAAAATATTGTCCTCCTCCTGGATTAATTTACAATCTTAGGAGTCAAGATGCCTTAGGAGACAACTCAAGGAAAAACCAGGAGGCAGTAACTGCTCCATATACTCCCCTCCCTTCACCCCAGGCAGTTACCCCACTTCTGTGCCCTCTGAAGTCCCTGCTGCTATCTCAGCTCTAGCCTTTATTGAACAGATTTGTTGTTGTTCACTTAACATTTCTGTTTATCATTTGTTTTATATCCATACTACTTGGCAAGTCCATGGTTTAAATTTTTCAATTCATAAACTTCAAGTTACTTCAGGTTATGAAGTTACTAAAACTACAAAAATGTCAGAAATTTGGAGTGCTTTATGATAAGGAAATGACGAAACAGCTTACTCAACTCAATGTGTTCTAAGAAGTCTCTCCTATTGTGGCCTTTCTTCCACCCTTTCCTTCTCTTCTAAATTTGTGATGAAATTTTAATTAAAAAGTTGATAAAAATTAAGCATACATAATAAACCCAAAGACATTTAACATGTGTAGATGGAGGCTACAGTTTGACTCAGTTGGAACTTCCCAGCTTGAATGTTTCATTTGGCGGAGTCGTATGCTTGAGAAGACAAACTTATAAGAAAATGATGAGTGAAGTCATCTTTCTCAGAGAGTAAGAACAGCTATAGCTGAGATGAGGAGGGCATGCCCTCCTCTTAAGGGAGGCTGAGTGGCCACTGAAGGTGAGGACAGAGTCAGTGGCAGTGGTCATGCCTTCCTTGGAGTAATAGTTGCCAATAGGTCCCATCTCCACACCTACCTGACTGTGTTTGGATAAAACATCAGAACTGATATTGAGCGTTTGTTACTTAAACCCGTTTATGTTGCCATAGCCAAGACTGCAATAGTAGAAAGAGCAGGAACAAGCTGCAAACTGAGCTATCAGGAGAGGAGAGAGGTTGGCATTCAGCGCTACAGCAAGAAGCCAATAGGATCCAGCAAAAAGAATTTTGAGCATCCACAACTTAGTAGTGAATGGCAGAGACCATGTGAGGAGAGGCAGGGGCAGATACAGGGATTTTGATACAGGAGCTAAGAGGAACTCAGAGCTGGAACAGATATTTGTGACCTTGTGATTGTTATCCACTCCTTTACCTATCTCCCAGAAGTTACGGGTCCAAGAAACTGAAGGGTTCTTGAAAAAAGGGAGGAAACAAGGAAAGACAATGACTAGACAGAAAGAAGGAAAGAGGGGTCATTATTAGGAATGTCTAACTGTAGAACATTGTGATTGGTTAAAACAAAAATAACAATAACAAAATTGTCACACACCTCTGTGGTCTAGGCAGTGTGTTGGAGAGACAGGATGTAGACATGTGAGACTAATCCACATGACTCAGTATACCCCTGTCTTATATCATATCATGATTACTGATTTGCCTGTCTTTCAAATGAGAGTAAGTGCCTATAAGGCAAGTGCCTTTCTTTTTATATCTGCGTCTGTAATGTGTAGTTTATCCTTACTGACTATAGAACTCCCTGTGCAAACTGGGGCACTCTTGAGAGTGAAATGGGAGCTACTAATAACTACATATGGACAATAGGTTCAGACTGGGACTGTCCCAGGCACAATGAAGAGTCATTTCTCCAGACATATGTTTTCAAAGATTAAATCAGTTTGGGCCAATTCTTGGAGCTCAAAGCAAAACTTCAGTCACCATGCTAGCCAGCAGTTGACAGTTGAGAGCACCAGCTTTTTCATTTTGTGCCAGTTGGGACACTTAGTCATTGTGTGTTATTGGGTGGTGACTGTGTAGAAACCCAGAGAAAGACAGGCATGTGTGAGATTAGACATTCTCTCGCCATCCAGAGAATGATAAAATCATCTGAGGAAGAGCACAGTGAGATGGTCTGTTGGCACAGATATTTCTTGGCATTCAGGAGACTTCTGGGATGTGTATACTGAGCTCACATCAGAATATCTGCAGGGAAAAAAGAAGCAGCAGCAGCAGCCAGACAAGGAGACAAAGAAAGTGAGAGGAAGTGAACATCCCTGCTAGGGACAATGACTAATTTAAGCAGCGTGAGAGAAAAAGTTCTTTCTTCGTGCCAGTTTCTTTTGCTCAGCTTCAGAACATTCTATGACAGCCCAGCATGCAACTTGGTGCTATCAGAAGAGACCTGAGAAAGAAAGGGAGGGCGGGAAGAAATGGAACCTAAGTATCATTGTTGAGTGCCTGGAAATATTTTCCAGAATTTTCTACCCTAGGAGTAAAAATGGAGGTAAGAAAAAAAAATTTCCACAAGGGTAATTTTCTCCCTTGACCCATACCTTTTCTCTGGAGGCAAGAAATAAAGGAATGAATATCCACACTTGGCTAGGTTTCTTCCTACATAAAAGAATTCAGTCAGAAAAATCAAAAACACTTTCTGAAACTCTAGTTCATCATGCAAAACTCAGTGTAAAACTTAGTTACCCATTATAGGTAAGAAACCTCACTCTTACTACCAGGTTTGAACCCATAGTCTTTCTCTAAGCCTCTTCCTCTTTTCTATCAACAGAAATGAGAGTCTGTAGTTACCATCTGTAATGTATAGTAGTATTTCCGTACATTTGGCATTACCAACAGTGGGAGGGTTTCAAAGATGGCACTGATTCATTGCCAGTCAAAAATCAAAAATAAAAGGAAAGAAAAGAAAAGAAAATATAAAACCTTTCCTCTTTGTCCTTTCTATCAACAGAAATGAGAGTCTGTAGTTATCATCTGTAATGTGTAGTAGCATTTCTGTGTCTTTGGCATTACCAAAAATGGGAGTGTTTCAAAGATGCCATTCATTCATTGCCAGTCAAAAATAAAAAATAAAAATAATGAAAAGAAAAGAAAAAAATACTTGTCCTCTCTGTCCTTTCAAGGAACTACAGATGGCTCTGCCTCAGGTTGGACTTCCAGGGTACTCTCAGAGGAGGCACTGTGATTGGCACCTGCAGAGGGTGGAGGGGACCACTTCTTATTCTTATCCCCTTATCCCTTGCTTTCTCTTCTTTTCTACTTGGTTAAATATTTGATCTAGCAGTTCTTCAAGGAGTAGCACACATTCTCCTCCTGGCTTCTGCCCATCCTACTTGCTGGGCTCAGGGTGGGCACAGCCTTCATGTCATAGTTTGAATATGAAGTGTCCTCCAAAAACCATGTAATTCAATGTTAGCCCCCATGGTGGCACTGTCCTGGGAGGAGGGTCTAGCTTTGTGGAAGTGAGTACTGAGGGCAGGTCTTTGGAAGTTTTTATCCTGGACCTGTGGTTCTCTTCTCTCTCTGCTTCCTGCTCAATGAAGATGTAAGGTTGTCTGTTGTGGGCCCTGTCTCCTGCCACTGCCACACCTGCCCTACTGCCATTGTAGATTGATCTTCTAACTGTGAGCTTTCAATAAATCTTTTCCTCCATAACTTTGTCTGGATTTGTTTTTCTGCTACAATGACGACAGCTGACTAATATTCTTGGGTTGCTACGAAACTCGACTGGGAATGCATTTGTATGTCTTATGTGGGTATTTTATGCACATGGTATGTGCTTATATGTGGGGTTTTATAAGAGGTGTGTGTACATATGGGTGATGTGTATATGCACATGTGTGCTGTGTTCTGTGTTGTCTGTACTGTGTGAGTACTGCATGTGGTGTTTTGCAGGTCCTGTGCATATTGTATATGTGGTGTGTGTTGTATATGTGTCTTTTGTATTGCTTATATTTTATGTGTATTCACACTGTGGTGTGATACACACTTGTGTATGTGATGTGTGTTGCATGTGTATTATATGTTTGCACATGTGCCATGCAGAATGTTGAGTGTCTTTATTATGGCATGCTATACCTTGTGCGTGTTATTCATCAGCTTTAGGGGGCTGATGGGATCCCATTTCTTCACATATTTCTGAGTTGTTCAGTAGATGGCAGGATTTCAGACTTAATGAATGGATCCCTTTTCCTCTGCAAACAATTGCTAGCTTTCTGGTAGTTCATTAGCTGTTTTCTTTGCCTTGACTTCTCCTGGGAGCCTTCATCCTCTCCCCATATGGCTCAGCAGTTTTTCCTTTCACGATGAATTGTTAACTCTTCTTCTCCCTGCTTGATGCTCCCTTTCCCGGGAACTCTTTAAAGTACAGTGGACCCATCCTTTTCCCACCAGCCAGCAGGATCCCCTGAAAATGGGCTCCTTATGGTTAAGAGAGAGCTAATTTCAAATTCACAGGACAATTTCCAATCTTTGCATTACAAAAAACCAAACAATCGCAAGCTTTGTTTAACATTTCCACCTGCTTGAAATTCCTCTTCTGAGTTTTACAACAGCATAGTAGCATAATATTCTCCCAGCTCTCCTTAATCCTCTTCTTCTTCAGGACATTTTAAAAATCTTCGTTCTGAGCGTTCCATCATCATCTGTGTTTGTTTCTCCTGGCTGATCACATGCACATTTTGAGCCTCAAATTGCTACTTCTGAATGATCCCCACAGACGTCTGTGCACACCTGAGACCCTACCTGGGTGCAGAACTAAGTGTGCCCAACTCCAGTACAGTTCCACCTGTGCACAACTGCAAGTCCCCCACTGCTTGCCCCAAGTTGATTTCTCCTTTCTGTCTGTCCTTGGTACCACTACAAGTGCTGCCACCAGACCAGAAACCCAATACAGTTGTTTACCTTCTGGGAAGAAAGAATACTATTTCCTCAGAAGGTTAATGAGGGAAAATATGAGAAAATAATACAAGAATATTGATGAATCACCTGGTTTTTAGTAGGTATTCAGAAGAAAGTTCTTTCTTTCTAACTTGAAAAAGTACTATGAAAGTTCAAGTCAAACATTATTTTCAGATGGGAGATTTCAGAAAAGACCAGTAAAAAGTTGCACAAAATACTGATATTTAAATAACAAATCCAGAGAAAGGACTATCTCTCTAGTGATGCATCAACAATTAAGTACTTTACAACCTCTCCTTTATTAATGTTTAGAAATCTTTGAGGTTGGAGGGCAGGAAACATTTTCTGAACTTTGCAGACAAGGAAACTGTGCTTCCAAAGGATTCAATGACTTCACTGAAGTGACCTAGCTGGTTAGCAGCAGAGCTGGAACTTGAATGTAACCTCCAAAATCTATGTTGTTCCTGCTGCTATGACCTGCCAGGGACAATGAAGATGGTGTCAAGTAGCTCATTTGGACAAAAGGCCCAGCCAGCTAAATTCAGAGAAAGGGGGCAGTGTCTGAGTTAGGACGGTGAAGCCCTATAAGGGTCTTTGGTGATATTAAGGTTTATGACTGCTTGTAAGACAGGGACATAGTTAGGGAGAGGGGTGGCAGGGCATGCTAAGCAGGAGGCAGGGCATGCAGAATGGGACAGATGAGATGCACAGCCTCAGAAATGTGACTCTACCAGGCAGACTACTATTTTACCCATACCAGAGTGAGAATGCTTGGAAGAGTGGGGAGAACGCTGATCCAGGAGACAGAGCAACTCAACAAACTAACCTCACCAGTTTGTAGCCTGTGAGGTGGCGTCACATACCTCATCTGATCTGGGTCTTACAACCACTCTCGGACATGTGAATCACCAACATCCTCATCTTTATCATCACCATTGTCATTGCCGTGATTCCCCTCTTACGAAAAGGTTAGAAAGTTTAAAGCTCAGAGTAGACAATTTGGCAACACTCACATTCCAAGGACAACTAGCAGAGAGACAATAGGCATAAATCGAGGACTGTGGTTCTGAAATGCTTTTAACTTGTTATCCGTGGTCCCTGAATGTTCTCCCTTTTGTTTTCTCCTTCCGGCTGAGGGCTGAGGGTGGATTTAGGTCTCTTTCACAGATGTAGATTAATATACCCACCCTACCCACCTGGTGGCATTGTTTGTGAAATACAGATTGGTGCCACACAGGGGAGGGCTTTGTAGGGTGTGAGGTAATATATGGAGCTGGAGGGGACTGATGTTAGTATGTTTCCGTTTCTGCTGCCTTTCTGCACCATGACCCTCATCCTACTTCATGGCAGCGCCATTTTCCTCTGGGGCGATTCAAAGCTGGTCAAATCAATGAGCTGAGTCTGAGCCAGGCAGCAGGGAAATGTATGAACCCTCTGTTCCTGCAGTGGAGCCTCTGGGCCCCTGTGGTGCTGCCTTCAGATCACAAACATTGGACTGACAGTGTGGGACATCAGATCTCATGGGCCAGTTTCTTCTTTATTCAAGGGAAGGCACAAGGGCTCGCGGGCTCACAGTGGTAAAGTACAATTTTCCCAAAGCCACACGGAAGGTTAATAAAAAAGCTGTTTTGAATGAACCATCTGTGATTTTCTCTTTGAGATCTTACCCTCTCTTTAGGCCTTTTCTGTCCACATCAGTGTATAGAAAAGGAAAGAGAAGGCCTACTTAACCTTCTTGTTGAAATTTTAATTTTGTCCTATGGCCAAGGGGCAGGCAAATGGCAGTGGAGAGGGAATGTCCAGTCAGGGAGTGTTTGGAGATACAGAAGGGAGGACTTGTACCTCTCCCTTCTTGGGATAGCATGTTAGCTTTTTGTTTCATTGGTATCAAGACTTTGGCTAGCGTAAAGAAGAAAAACAGAAAAGACAAAAGAGGTGAGAGGCTAAATGAGGATGGCATGAAAGAACAGGTGAAAGGATCATAACCACAATAAACAATCCTTGGACGCTTTACATGTTCCCAGAGGTGTGTTTTGCAACACCTCAGTTAACCTCTCTGAAAACACCATGGAGCAGTTATTATTACTGTCTTTGCAGAAGTAAAGATAAGGTAAGTGACTTTAGGTAGCATGACCAAAGAGAAAAAGGATTTGTGCTAAGGCTATTCCCTGCCAGAGTTTTGTGTGGATGTTTTATATTATACTAAGGGCAAGAAAGGGAGAAGTATTCTTTCGAGGTGTCAGAATTTTCAAATGATCAGGGCGTACATGATGTTAGTACGTTTTAGAGGTAGAGGTAGCTTTAAATGAGGTTATCCAAAGGCCTAAATGATTCTTCCACTCATTCATTCTCTCATTTGACGGGCACTATCCCATGGGTTGTCTATAGCTGTACCACCCTGGCATCTGATCTTGTCATAACTTAGAAGCGAAGCAGTGTTGGGCCCATTAGTACTTGAATAGGAGATGATGGGAATACCAGGTGCTGTAGGCTTGGGAGAAGGATGTGGCAGCCCACTCCCCAAAATATCAGCCATCAGATAACCCTGTGAATACCAAAGAAGCACTGATAGTAATGCCAGGCATGGTACAGTGTCAGAATAATGTTTTGTTCTGTTGTACAGAGGGTCACTATAAGTCGGACCAGACTCAATGGCACCTAACAATGACAACAGCATTCTGTGGAATAAAAATCCTAAGCAAGTGAAACTTAGCTCCTGCTTATAGCTGATGTGTGTTGTTAGGTGTCACTAATGACCCTTATCCTTGTCTAATCTCATTCCTTTTGAGTATGTGTAGAGCCTGAAAATATGATGAATGAGGGAATAGAGAGGAAAGAGACTTGACATTGACTCCTCTTAAGATTCTTGGCTATGAAATCATGGGAAAAAAGAAGGTGATGGCTGGAGGAGGGGTAGAGAATGTCAAACACAGAATGTGTCTGAAGAAAGAGAAGAGACAACTCGAAACAAAATCCCATGGGTGTTGGAAATGATACCAATAATATGTCTGGGAATAAAAAAATGGACAATATCCATGAACAGGAATCTAACCATGTGGCCTGATTCTCTCTACTAAGGAGGACTGAATCTGGGGGAAATTGTGTGCAGGTTTAATGTTAATGGATAGATTCATACACTTCTTGCTCCCTCATTTTTAATATAACTTTAACTTGAACTTGTGTCCCTAATACACATTCAGATTCTTCCAAGTTCTGTTCCCTGGGGACATGTTGGAGAGTTCCACTTCTTTCTCTACTTGCAATTAGGTGTGGAAGTGTGACCAATGAAATGTCAGGCTACCACTTCTGGAAAACACCTAGAGCCAGTTCACAATTGCTATGTTGCCCTTCCCTGTGTTGCCGTAATCTGAAATGATTTACAGTGGGCAGCTCTGCCAGCTGGGGATCCAGAGTCAGCTCAACTCAGAGCAGTTTCCTGCTGATGCAAAATTATCACTTAATGAGAATGAGAAATACATCTTGCTTGTTTTGAGCTATTGCAGTTTAGGGATTGCTTATTAGTCCAGCACAGTCTAGATTATCCTGATGAATAGACTAACAAAGAAGGAGCACTGGGTTCCTTATTGTTGAGAAATTCCTAAACTGGTTGAAAGTTGCCATGCCATGTGCAGAAGACCTTTGAATAAATTACAACGGAAACCACAACATAGCAACCCAAACAGTAGCAGCAAATACAATGGTAGCTTCATTTCCTGCCCTCTGGGCATCCATGGCAATTACAGTTACTGAGAGGGCTGCATTGCTTTTCCAAGAATTCACTGCTATCAAAAAGCAGGGACTGTCTCTCCACATTTCCCATATCATTTCTCTACAGCTTGTCCTTAGGGTGAAAGCACAAGGGCTTTTATAACACATTCCATTGGCTGGGTTTACGATGCTCTACTTCACTTTCTTTGCCCTGAAGTGCAGCTGAATTATAAAATAGGGCCAGTCTTATCTTGGGCAGCCATGCAACAATGGTGTCTGGAGGTGAATGTTGAAATATGTCTTGGGGCTTTGGGAAATGTTTTCAATTCAACATTCTGTGATCATTGTCCAAAGATTTTTGATAGTGTCCTTTAGGAGTCACTGAACACAAACAAAACAAAACAAAACAAAACAAGCCTTGTACCCAGATGTTTTAAATTAATAAGTAAACAATCAAATTCTTTCAAATATTTTATGGACTTGGTAAGGAGGACCATAATTACATGTATCTATAATAAATTATATTACTAAATATTATAGCCATATACATTCATATATATATTCATATGGGTTAGAATATAGAATCATTCAGAACACAGTCAGAACAATTGGGTTTTCGTTTCAGCCTATCATTAACCAGCCAGATTATCTTGGGCAAAAGGGTCAGCTTTCTTTACATTCCCTACTTAAACAATAAAACGTCTAAGACATAAACTACTTGGGCATAAAGGGCTGTGATAACTCTGACATTCTAGGATTTTATTTATTATCATATATAACCTCATCTAATCAAGATAATAACAGCTAACATTTCAGTTCTTAACACCCATGGGGGGATGTTTACAAGATTAATGCCTATTCCTTTCCTTTTGCAGTACAAGCTTACAGTTCCATTAAGTGCTAGAGTCTAGGCTTGGCTTGTGATTTGTTCAACCAATAAAATATGTCAGAAGAGATATTGTGCTAGTTAGGAACCTGTGTCTTAAGAGGCCTTGTGGACCTCCTCTTGCCCTCTTGGCACTCTCATACTGCCTTACTGGCCATTTCCAAGCTAGTTTGCTGGATTTTCAGACATGTGTCTTAGACAAACCTTGTCACTCCATCCAATAGCCATATGCCTGTCAGACACGTGGGTGAGTGTAGCAGTGAATTGGGAAGAAAGGGAAAGAAATTCAAAAACAGGCAAAAAAGCCTTTGAAGGAAAAAAGCCTTTGTAGGAAAATTAGAGGTGTAAGCCAAAAGTGAAAGTAACTGACACGTGGCAGCCAGAAGCCTACCCAGGCTTGTCTGAGCAGGTTTGCTTCCCTGCAAGTATTATTGTAATGTGAGTGGATATGTTTGCTGTAATGCGATTGGATGCCTTTTCTGTGATGTGATTGGACACTTTTGCTGTGATGTGATTGGTTACTTTTGCTGTACTGTAATAGGACAATGTTTCAAGCCCCTTCATGTATCCCACTTCTGATTTGACTATTAATGAACAAAGGACTCTAAGCTGATTGGCTCAAGCCATTGTTGTTGTTGTTGTTGTGTGCCCTCGAGCCGGCATCCGACTCATAGTGACCCTCATAGGGTTTTCAATGGCAGACTGTTTCGGGATTGACTTGGGAGTGGGTTGCCAGGTCCTTCTCCCATTTTTGCAGTGCTGGGAATCGAACTCGGGACCTCAGAGACTGCAGCGCAGCGCTCTACCAACTGAGCTAAATCCCAGCCCCTGGCTCAAGCCATTAGGGCCAGCTATATAAGGAGCTGCACAGCAGCAGCAGCAGCTCTCTCTCCAGATTCGACTATCAAGATGACAACATCTCTCTGAGAAGGATAACAACCATGGAACAATCTCTCCAGTGCATTGAGACCAGGACAACTGGACAGCATACTCAAGGATGACAATCAAGCTGAGGACAGTCCCTTGTCCCAGTGCCTAGGTACAGAAGCTGAGGACAGTCTCCAGTCCTAGTGCCAGAGACAGAGGAGCCGCCGCTGCCCTCGAGGCAGCCATAGAGCAGTAGCACTTGTACTGAGCTGTAATACTTTCGGTTCCTCTCGGCCCTTGTAGGGGCAGAGAGGAAATAAAGAGCTGCATGGTCCCCTAAGGCAAAAGCATCCTGAGACTTTTCCTTTTCCCCGTCTCTTGCAGCATTCCCGAGGGCTGCAGGAGTCCACACCCCTCACCTGAGGGCCCCAAGTAAGTTGGGTGTAGTATTATCTCTGTGCACACCCATGCCTCCTGTCTGAAACATCCAGGCCAGACTGGAGAGGTGTATGCTTCCCCACAGCTGGAACATCCAGCTCCCAGCTGATCCACCAGCTGACTTCAGATTTATGCGCCAATCCAGCTGAGATCTGCCAGGCTGGTTCAAGACAATAGAGCCAACAGAGGGCCTGTAAACTCAGGGGCAATAGTAAGCAGTTGCTGATTTAAGCTGTTAAGATTTAGAATTATTTTTATGTATATATGGTAAAAGATAATTTATGCATGTTAAAATAATTAACTAATTTCATCCCCACAACAAATGAGTAAAGGAAGCACTATTGTTATTGAGGAAGACACAGAGGCATTTGACTTGCTTTACTATTACACAGACAAGCCACAGATTTAACTCGGGCTGTCTGGCTCCACAATCTGTATTTCTTACACGTTGTGTAAGAAATAGTAAACAATTTCTGCTAGTTGTAAGAAATATCTACTATCTACATACAACCATTTGCCTACTCTTGCCTCCATATTGGAGAAAAACCACACATACACATAAAATATTGTGTAGTTTACATTCACATGACAAGTCTTCATCTTCATTGTCTTTACATTGTTGGTACCAGTAAAAACTTTACTTACCATCCCAGAGGAGAATCTTATCAAATATCCTTTCTTATCATCTACTTAAAAAATGTTCTTGAGCAGAGCAACAAGTATAAATCTTTTTTTTACCCAGAGAAATTTACCTTATACGGACTGAAACATGGGGCTTACCTTTTCTGTGGAATACTCCTTCACTGTCCCTACTGCCTTAAATGTTGTTTTTCTTAAAGATGTCTCATAGACAGTTCCACTAAGTGCTTTTAAAGGCAGAGACAAGGGAGAGAATATTTCAGTTGATATCTCTAGTCATAGCCTAAAGTGGGGCTGGGATTTAGCTCAGTTGGTAGAGCGCTGCTCTGCAGTCTCTGAGGTCCCAAGTTCAATTCCCAGTACTGCAAAAATGGGAGAAGAATGTGGAAATCCACTCCCAAGGAAATCCCCAAACAATCAGCCATTGAAAACCTCATAAGGGTCGCTATGAGTCAGACATGACTCGATGGCACCTAACAACAACAACAGCCTAAAGTGATCTCTTATGTATTAGTTATACTGTATAACAAATTATCCCAATAACAAATTTGCATTATCTCTTAGTTTCCATATGGCTGGAATCGAGGTATAGCTTATATGAGACCATCTGATCTCTTACAATCAAAGAGTCAGCCAGAGTTGCAATCATCTCAAGACTGGAATGTGGAAGGATATGCTGCAAATTTACTCATCTTGACACTGGCAGGGGCCAGCCCTCGCAGATTGTTTGACTGAGGGATTTAGTTCCTCACTGGGTATTCCGTGTCAGGTGAAGATCTTAGAAGGACAGCTGACAATATGGCAATTGGCTTCAGTTGAGAGATTGAGAAGAAATAGGAAGAGACATATGGTCTCTTGTAACCTAATCTCAAAAGTTTTGTTCCATCATTTTTCTTGTACTGCATTCTTTAAGGCAAAGTCATTGGTCTAAGGTGAAGGAATTACCAAAGAGTATAAGTACAAAGCAGTATGATCCATGCAAGTAGGTATGGATCACTAAGAGCCAGTGTTGAAGTCTGCCTGCCACATTTTTCAAGTCAGATATGTCCTTGAAGCATTACAGCTTATCCTTATAGTTTATAGTTTAACTTTTGCATATTTCAGAAAACTCCATACTTCTTTCCATAGTGACTGGACTAATTTACATTCCCACCAGCAATGTATAAGGGATTTTTTTTCCCTTAACATCCTTGCCAACATTTGTTGATTTTTATTGTCTTGGTAATAGTCATTCTGACGGGAGTGAGATGGAATCTCACTGTAGTTTTGATTTGCATTTTACTGATGACTAAAGATATTGAATATTTTTCCATGTACTTATGTCTTCCATATGATCCATCTATGCCACAAAACAGCTGAAATCAACCTTCTGTAGTGAAACTTGGTACCCATACTTTTTGTTGCAATATTCACAAGAGCCAAGAATCAGCCTAGGTACCCATCAACCAGTGAATTGCTAAAGAAAATATAGCATTTATATACAGTGAAATTCTATTCAGTCTTAAAGAGGAATGAAATTATATCATTTGCAGGAAAATGGATGGAACTAGTGATCATCATGTTAAGTGAGATTAGCCAGACTCATGAAGACAAGTATGACATTTTTTTCTCTCATGTGTAGAACCTGGGTTGGGGAAAGAACACTGAGTGAAAATAGGACTGTTAGAGTAATGGAAGGGGAAAAGGGGGAGTGGGCAGGAAGGGATAAGAAAGGATAACAGAGAGGGTGAATATGATTTAGGTACATTATATGCATGTATGGAAATGCCATTATGACCCCCTTGCTTTGAACAATTAATACATGCTAACAAAAACTGTGCATATTTGAGTTGTATGTCAAATTGTGTGCATGCTTATTTTAATAGGCTAATATCTTGAATTGTCTATTATTAGAATCAAAAAGCTTTTCCAAGATGAAGCACCTTGTTTATCCTATAATTTGCAGGACTCTAGGTGGCAGCCAAATACCCTGGCTGGAGGAACATGGGCTGAGTCATTTCTCTCTGTCTTCAATTCAAATCTCATCATTCACAGAAAGGAGGAGACTAAGGTCAGGCAGGAAAAGTGACGGGCAATGACAAAGTTGGATCTAGATCCAGGACTCAGGGTTTAGGGTCCAGAGTCTGGCACACATGGCTAAATCATTCTATAATGCAGGGTCTTAAACTCTAGAAACAAGCTCCATTGTTTCTAGGACATTGCTAGCCACAATTAATGTGCCTCAAAGGATCCATTCTGTGTATTCTTTTTTCTTAATGGGGGAAGAATTGGTCATGGGGCTCCTGTTATCTATCAGAAACATTCTTTATCCTTTAAAATTTCATAAAGTAAGCTCCTAGTCTCCCCTATGGGTTCACCCAGACACTCATCTTTGGTTTCCAGAATTAGGTAATTAGCTACAGCAAATGCCGTGACTCCAGCTTCTTCTCTATTTCAATAGGTTCTCCTCTTTTTCACCTGGGTAGGGTTTTAAAAGCAGATCTCATTTTCGGGCTGAAAATCATCCAATATCTTCTTGTTTTCTTCAAATATGTGTCTAATTCCTTAATTAGGGCCAGCAAGGTCTTCCTGATGGGGCCCTGGATCAGTCTGGGGTTTCCTCTCATTTCTCTCTGTTGTGAGACCTGCTTCCCAGCCATGCTGTATTCCTTGCAGATTTCCTAAAAGGCAGAGCTGTCTTCAGCCTCTATGCCCTCATCCACGTGTGGCCTCTGCTCTGAATCACCTTTCTCCTTGCCTCTTCTTCCTTGTACTCACCCTTGAAGACTCACCTTCAGTATCTGTAGCACTCTATGCCTTTTCTGTGGCCCATCTCTCCTGGCTGCATCTCTTCCTAAAGCTCCAGACTTTCCTTTCATCTCTTTTTAATACCTTTAGCATCATATGCAGAGCAGGTGCCAATAACCATAAAAGTCACAACAAAAACAAGACAACATTGAACCTTTTTCACATTATTTATTGAGCTTTTATGATACCTCAAACACAAGGCTAAGCACAGAGTATGTTATCCTCTTTTTCTTCCAATAGTGCTGATGGATCCATCTGTATGAGTAAAGTGATGAACAGACACATTAAGATATACTTGGTCGTTCACACAGTGGATCAAAGGCAGGGCTAGAATGCCAAGTGAGATCTGTCTCCTGCTCTATTACCATAGTGATGTCTAAGCTTTATATTAATGAGGCAAATTATCAGATGAAAATGCATCAGTATGATCTTCAGGGCATTGTCACTGCAATACTCTTGTGATAACCCTTGTGAATGATCAAATTTGCACTACATTTACTAAAAACCAGCAAGCTTCCTTTTCTTAATTAAATTTGAAAATTAATTTGAAATGCCCCCAGGACAGTAGCTACTAGGAGCATGGTGTGGGTAGTACATAGAACTGTTCTCCTTGACCCTCTAAAGTTTTTATAATTGCCTTTGAAACCCTCAAAGATCTGGCCACTGCATCAGGTTTTGAGTTACCAGCTGTTTATATCATGTGGCTTTCAGATATTAGCATGGACCTGTAATGCTTTCTAGAATACAGATTACTGAATCACACTCCCAGATTTCTCTTTTTTTTAAATAGGGAGGGAGTGAGATAGGGTCTCACAATTTAGTTCAGAATACAGATTACTGAATCACACTCCCAGATTCCTTTTTCTTTTTTTTAATAGGCAGGGAGTGAGATAGGGTCCCACAATTTACCTCAGGCTGACCTTGAACTCACAATCCTCCTGCCTCAGTCTCCTAAGTGCTGAGATTCCAGGTGTGCAGCCCACCCCTGACTCTCCCAGGTTCCTAATTTAGTAGTCTGAAGTAGAATCTGAGCATGTACAGCCTAACATTTTCTCAGTTGATGATGATGGCTCTGGTCCATGGTCCATGAATCATACACTGAAAAACACTGGTTTACAAAAATTGTCTGGGATGTTAGGGGAAGGGAGCCACAGGATGTCCAGCATAGATGTTTCCACCACGGGGAGAGTGTAAACCCATTCCTATCTCTTCATCTTAATGGGCCTTCCCTTGAAACTCAGAGTGAGTATTTAGAATTATTTTTAGATGATTATCTTCATTGTTTCATATAATTTATTAACTAACTCTGGATGGATCATCCTTTTTTGTGGTACTTAGGAATTGATCCAGTCTCAAGCCTCCTTTGCTAGTGTTCTACCACTGGGCTACACCCCAGGCCCATTTTTTATTGTTTTAAAATTTTGAGTCAGGGTCTCACTAAGTTACATGGGTTGCTTTTGGCCTCAAACTCTTGATCCTTCTGCCTATGATCCCAGCCCCAGAGTCACTAGGATTACAGATGTGCACCACTGTACCCAACTATACCTTCCTTCTTAAATCAGGTAGTAAGTGCCTATATTGTGTAATCAAAGTTTATTTGGGAAATTGTTGTTTTGAGTGTAAAGCATCCTAAGAAATACAGAGCTCTTATATGAGATTCTGAAAATTTCCATCTTGGCTCCCAATCATCACTCCTCACAGTCATGATTATATTTTTTTCTTTGTTCTCATCAAATGAGAGAACATCTTTCCTCCTGTCTACAGTGGGTATATTATATCCATTCCTTTCAGCCTTGGCATTCTTATTTCATCAAATGACCACTTTAACATCCCTTCCATCAGATCATCCCTCTTTGTCTTGCCCTCCTCAGAAAATATAACTTTTCTTCCATTCTCAAAGTAAAATCATATAGATGCTTCTCTTTACCAATTTAACAGTTTTCTGCAGCCCAGAAAGCATTGATATTTTTGAAGAGACATGTAATTATTGTTAAAAGCTCTAGTGAAACTCTGCAGTGGAATTTGAGACACAGCAATACTGATCTTTTTCTCTTGGAAAGGAACAGAAAGAGTGACAGATTAGCAACTGGTGGGGAAATTGAAAGAAATGTGGTATTATTTACATGTTCTGTTGTTATTTGCAGAATACGCTTAATTATCAGAGACTTCAAGAACAGGATGAGTTCTATATATGCTCACCTCCTCATTGTAGAAACGTATTCAAGATAGGCTCACTTGTTTAAATCTGAAACATTCATGAATTTAAAGCAAACTAATAAACAAACATACTTTAAACCAGCTATTGATTGTGTACTTTATAAGCATGGAAATATAAAATGCTTCTTGAGGGACATGCAATGCAATGTGAGTTAGAACTCAGTTGTTTTGATCCAATGAGCCATATCAGTTGTTAATCCTCCTATCTTTCCCATCTCATTTAGGCTTTCAGAAAGAGTTGACCACACAGTGTCCAGTTTTGATGTTGAATTTCAAATAAACTTTAATATATTCTCAGTCCACAAAGACAGCACTAACAGCTTTGAGACAGCCCAGAAATGACTATTTAACAAAGTCAGTAGACTTATATTAGTCTCTCTTCTTTTACCTTATGTATCTACCCTATTTGACACTATCACCTCTTTTTCACAAAACTATATCTCCTCTTTTCTTTCCCACTTCTTCTTTGACCTTGGCCCTGCTACTCTTTCTGTCTGTCCCCCAACTCTGTGGACTGTTCCTCGCCCTCATCTACTCATTAAATGTTTGCATTTTATTGAATCTTTTCTCTGGTCTCTTATTACTCTGGATGAACTCCCTGGTCAATCTTGCCCATTCTATGGCTTTCGCTCTACAAATAGCTGCCTTTCAGTCCTGGACACTGTCTAGAGAACAGTTTATCTTATGAAGCATTTTGGAAATTTGGAAAGATATTTTTGATTGCCATGAGAAATGAAGAAAAGAGGCTACTGGTACTTAGAGAGTAAGGCCCAGGCTGACTAGACATCCTACAATGCATTGAATAGTCCTTCCCACACAATAAAGAATTGTTCCATGCCCACATAATTCTGAATGGCCAACTTGATATTCATGTAAGTAAAAAAAAAAGATAATAATTGCATGAAGCTAAAACAATATCTATTTTCTGTAAAATCCCAATGGATGTGTTTCTCATTTTTATTATATGCTAGATTTCCAGAAATTCAATGAATGTACAAATCAATAACCAATTGTACTTTGTTTTGTTTTTCAGAACTATACTAAGAGTTGATCATCATTTTAGAAAATCATTTTCGTAATGACAATATTATTCATACAATTTGAGTTGACAATTTAATATGCCTGAATCAGTCTACATTCAGGGGCATTTCACTTAATTATAACAGTGTGTCTCATTCTCCTTTTTATAAAAATGCAAAATATCTGTAATAATAATGATCCAATATCATTTAAAATATAGCCTGTTATGTTTCTACTAGACATATGGCTAGTTGAGAAAAGAGATTAATGATAAAAATAATAAATATTATTGTTGTTATTGTTAGGTGCTATTGAGTTGGGTCCAAATCACAGCAAACTTTGGTAAAAACAAAGTGAAACACTCCCCAAACTGTGCTATGCCTGGTATTATGTCAGTGCTTCTCTGCTATTCATAAGGTTTTCAATGGCAGAGGTTTTATTTTTATTTATTTATTCATTTTAGATTGTACTGGAAATGGGCTACCATGTGCTTCTCCTTTAGTGGGGTACTGGAGATAGAACTCACATCCTCAGAGAATGTAGAGCAGCACTCTACCAACTATTGATGTTGTTGTTAGGTGCCATTGAGTCGGTATCCAACTCATAACGACCCTCATAGGGTTTTCAATGGCTGACTGTTTCAGGATTGCCTTGGGAGTGGATTGCTAGACCCTTCTCCCATTTTTGAGGTGCTGGGAATTGAATTTGGGACCTCAGATACTGCAGCACAGCACTCTACCAACTGAGCTAAATCCCAGCCCTTACCAACTATTGGAAACACATAAATATACTCAGGCACAGTTTTAAGAATTTGGCACATTGTAACTTAGCCTTCATACTATCTATAAAGGAAGTTACTTCCTGTTATTGTGGTTAAGTGCTGTCAGGTTGGGTCCAACTCATACATAACCTATGTACAATAGAAAGAAACACTCCCAGATACTGTACCATGTTCATGATCTTTTTTTATGTTTAAGAGCGTTGTTGCAGATACTGTGTCAATCATTCTAATTGAGGGTCTTCATTTATTTCTTTGACCCACCACTCTCCCAAACATGATGTCCTTCTTTAAGGATTGACCCCTTCTGACAACATGTCCAAAATATGGAAGATATAGCCTAATCATCCCTGCTTCCAAGGAGCACTTTGGTCACACTTCCTCTAGGACAGATCTCTTGGTTCTTTTGGCAGTCCATGGTATATTCAACATTTGTCTGAAGCACTGTAATTCAAAAGAATCAATTCTTCTCCTGTCTCCTTTATTGAATGTCTAACTTTCATAAGACTAAATCAGACTAGAGAGAAGGACCTGACAGCCCACTCCTGAAACAATGAGCCATTGAAAACCCCTATGAAAAGTAGACAAACACTGTCATATATACTGCCAGAAAATGAGCCTTCCAGGTTGGAAGGCACTCAAAAGATGACTAGGGAAAGGTTGTGTCCTAAAACTAGAGTCTACCTTAATGACAGCAATGGAGTAAAGCCTCAGAGACCTCCATTTACTGATGTGGCATGACTCAAAATGAGGAGGAACAGCTATAAACATCCATTAATAATTGGAACATGGAATATACATAGTATGGGTCTAGGATAATTAGAAATCATCAAAAGGAAGGTGGAACCCATGAATATTGACATTCTAGAGATCAGTGAGCTAAAATGGACTGGTATGCACCATTTTAATCAGATAATCATATGGCCTACTATGCTGGGAATGACAAATTAAAGATAAATGGGGTTTCATTCATCATCAAAAAAGACATCTCAAGATCTTTCCTGAAGTACAATGCTGTCAGTGATAGAATAATATTCATACACCAAAGAAGAAGAGCAGTTAATATGACTATTATTCAAACTTATGTACCTACCACTGAGGCCACAAATGAAGATAGGGAAGAGTTTGACTAGCTCCAACAGTCTGAAATAGATTGAACATGGAATCAGGATGTACTGATAATTACTGGTAACTGGAATACAAAAGCTGAAGACAAAGAAGTCTCAGTAGTCAGAAAATATGGCCTTGGTGACAGGAATGATTATGGAGATCTCATGATAAAATTTTGTCAGACCAATGACCTTTTCATCACAAATACATTTTTCACCAATGAAAACAGTGATTATATATGTGCAATTTGCCACGTAGAACATAAAAAGAACCAAACTGACTACACTTGTGAAAAATAGTGGAAAACTTCAAATCAAATGTCAGAACAAGATCAGGTGCTAATTATGACTCAGACCACCAACTGCTCATATGCAAGTTCAAACTGACACTGAAGAAAATTAGAACAAGTGTTTAATACAAAGATATGACCTTGAGTATATCCCACGTGAGTTCAGTGACCACCTCAATAACAGGTTTAATGCATTAGACACTAATAATAAAAGGTCAGATGAGTTGTGGCATGACATCAAAGACATCATTCATGAGGAAGGAAAAAGGTTATTAAAAAAATGGAAAAAAGATAAGACCAAATTACACATAAAAAGAGACTGAAATTTGCCCTTGAACCTTGAACAGTTAAAGTAAAAGGAAGAAATGATGACATTAAGGAACTAAACAGAAGATTTCAAAGGGCAGCTGGAGAAGGTAAAATAATATATTATAATGACATGTGCAAAAAGCTGAAGATAGAAAACCAAAAGAGTAGAACACTCTATTTTTCTCAAGTTTGAGGCATTCAAGAAAAAATTCAAGCCTCAAGTGGCTATAGTGAAAGATTCTATAGGAAAAATATTAAATGACAGAAGAAACATCAAAAGATGATGGAAGTAATACAGTCATTATACCAAAAAGAATTTGTAGATGACCAACCATTTTAAGAAATTGCATATGAGCAGGAACCAATAGTATTGAAGAACAAAGTGGAAGGTGCCTTGAAGGAGTTTGTTGGGGATTTTCTAAAAAGCACCCCCTAATTAGGGTCTCTCTGACTAGCCTGAGGAACTGACGTCTGGATGTTCCCATGCCACATTCTAGTCACTCCTTTATCCCTCCTCCCATTGAGTGACTAAAGATGGCCCCTGACCAGCAAGACCTTGTCCTATCCACCTCTACCTTGATTGGTTACCCCAAGTCCCCTGATTGGTTCCTAAAGGAATATAGATGATTGGACCCCTCCACACCTTACCCACCAATCCAATATGCACCCCCAAATCACCCTATTTCGATAACTGTACCACCTGGCATGACAGTTTACCTGTCATACCTGTCAAGGAATGCACCCTGATTTGCTGCTCCCAGTACACACCCCCTTCCAGGAGCCAATATCAACAGGCTCCTGGGCCTCATCTTCACCCTTCACTATTTGCCACTTGCTGTCCAGACCCCATCACACTGACCCAGCACTCCCCAATCCTGTGGCAGACTTCAATCACTCTGGTGAGTCAAGCCCAAGGGCCCCGAAACACTGAAGGCTACTAGCAAGGCAGGAAATGACCTCCAACTCCTCCCAATCCTGGGAAGGAGGAGGATAGAGAAGGTGAGCTGTGAAAGTCAAGACCACCAGACCTCCAGCTCCTTCCAGATACCATCTGAGCTGTAGCCTTCCTACCTGTAACACCCATAAGGCAGCGGTATTCTATGCTGCTGGCCTTGAGCTGCAATTTGCAAAGGGCTGATTGCTGGTTGCCGCCCCTTAAGGGAGCAACCCAATAAACTTTCCCTTTCCTGCTTTTTCATAGAAGGTCTCCCAAGGTCCTTCCTTGGCAACTCTGGCCATCCTATCATCCCAGTCCTGAGAGTTCCCAAAACCCATTTGGTGCCAGGGCAAGCCTCTGTCCTCAGATGGGACTGAGATGAATCCCCAAAAGGAGTTGGTGAAACACAAGGCTCCAGGAATTATTGGAATACCTATAGAGATGTTTCAACAAACAAATGCAGCACTGGAGGTGCTAATTATTTATGTGAGGAGATTTGGAACACATTTACCTGGCTGACTGACTGGAAGAGATCCATATTTGTGCCTATTTCCAAAAAAGGGGATCCAACCAAATGTAGAAACTATCAAATGATATCATTAATATCATCTGTAAGCAAAATTTGACTAAAGATAATTCGAAAGAAATTGAAATAGTTAATAGATAGGAAATTGCTGGAAGATCAAGCCAGATTCAGAAGAGGGTATGGAACCAGGGAGATCTTTGCTGATGTCAGATGGATATCAGCTGAAAGCAGAGAATACTAGAAAGATGTCTATCTATGTTTTATTTACTATAGAAAGGTTTTGTGGATCATAACAAATTATGGCTAACATTGCAAAGAATGGGAATGCCAGAGAACCTAATTATACTCTTAATGAATCTGTACATGGATCAAAAGGCAGTCATTTGAATAGAAAAAAACAAACAATCACTGTTTGGTTTAAAATAAAGAAAGATGTGCATCAGGACTATATCTTTTCACAGTACCTCTTCAATCTCTATGCTGAGGAAATAATCTGAGAAGCTGAAGTTTATGAAGAAAAACCACAATTGGAGGAAGATTCACTAACAACCTGCATTACGCAGATGACACAACTTTGCTTGCTGAAACTGAAGAGAATTTGAAACATTTACTGATGAAGATTAAAGAACACAACCTTCAGTATGGATTGCAACTCAATATCAGCAAAACAAAAATCCTTACAATTGGGTCAGTAAGCAACTTCACAATAAATGGAGAAAGATTGAGATTGTCTAAGATTTTGCTTTATTTGGTTCTACAATCAATACTCATGAAAGCAGTAGTCAAGATATTAAAAGACGCATTGCATTTGGAAAATCTCTTGCAAAATATTTTTAAAGTGTTGAAAAATATAGATGTCACATTGAATATGAAGGTGTGCCTGACTCATGCCATAATATTTTCAGTGGCATCATATGGTTGTGAAAGCTAGACATTGAATAAGGGAGACAAGAGAAGAATTGATGCTTTTGAATTATAGTGCTGGAGATGAATATTAAATATACCATGGACTACCAAAAGAACCAACTGATCTGTCCAAGAAGAAGTGCAATCAAAGAGCTCCTTGGAAGCAAGAATGGTTAGACTGCATCTTATGTATTTTTGACATGTGGTCAGGAGGAAACAATTTCTGGAGAAAGACATCATGTTTGGGAGAGTGGCAGGTCAATGAAAAAAGGAAAATCCTCAACTAGATGGATTGACACAGTGTCTACAACAGTGGGCTTAAATATAAATAAGATCATGTGCCTGGCACAGAATTGGGGCATGTTTTCTTCTGCTATACATATGCTCGCTGTAATTCAGAATTGACTTGATGACACCTCACAACAACAAAAAGATTTCACAAGCCTACAATGTGTGTGAAAAGACCATGGCATGAGTCAGACCCACCTTCTTCTTCAATGTGACATCTTTACTTTCCAACACTTTAAAGAGATCTTTTGCAACAGCTTTTCCCAATGCAAGTGGCTTTTGCTTTCTTGACTGTTGCTTCCATGGGTATTGATTGTAGAATCAAGTAAAATAAAATCTTGGGCAATGTCCATCTTTTCTGTATTTATTATGACATTGCTTGCTGCCCAAGTTGTAAGGATTTTTGTTTTCTTGATGCTGAGGAACATTCCATACTGAAGACTGTGTTCTTTGACATTCATGAGTAAATGTTTCAATTCTTCTTCACT
Organism: Pedetes capensis; assembly: GCA_007922755.1. Classification (NCBI taxonomy): domain Eukaryota; kingdom Metazoa; phylum Chordata; class Mammalia; order Rodentia; family Pedetidae; genus Pedetes; species Pedetes capensis. The sequence continues at coordinate 75,442 of VMDO01007948.1, forward strand.
TTCAGCAAGCAATATTGTGTCATCTGTATAATGCAGGTTATTAATTCATCTGCCTCCAATCCTGATGTCATATTCTTCTTCAAAAAGATCAGCTTTTCAGATTATTTGCTCACCATAGAGATTGAAGTACTGTAAAAGATACAGCCCTTGTGCATACATTTCTTGACTTTAAACCAAGCAGTTTTCTTTGTTCTGTTCAAACAGCTTCCTCCTTGTTAACATACAGATTCCTCATGGTTTCAATTAAGTGTTCTGATATTCCCATTCTTCACACTGTTATCCATAATTTATTGTGATCTACAACTAAATGTCTTTGCATAATCAACAAAAGATAGATAGACACATTTCTGGTATTCTCTGCTTTCAACCAATATCCATTTAACATCAGCAATGATGTCCCTGGTTCCATACTGTTTTCTGAATCTGGCTTGATTTTCCAGCAGTTCCCTGTCAACATACTGCTACAATCATTTGAAATGATATTTAGTAAAAGTTTACTTGCATGAAATATTGATGATATTAGTCAATAATTTCTGCATTCAGTTGGATCCCCTTTTGGGAATAGGCACAAATATGGATGTCTTCCTGTCAATTGGTCAAATATCAGTTTTCCAAATCTCTTGGCATAAATAAGTTAGCAGCTTTAATGCTCCATCTGTTTGGTGAAATATCTCAGTTGGTATTTCATCTATTCCTGGAGCTTAGTGTGTCACCAGTACCTTTAAGGCAGCTTCCACTTCTTCTTTCAGTAACATTGGTTCCTGACCATATGCAACCTCTTGAAGTGACTGGTCATCCACCAATTCTTTTTGTTATAATAACTCTATGTATTCCTTCCATGTTCTCTTGAGTTTTCCTGCATTGTTTAATATTTTCCCTGTAGAATCCTACAGTATTGCTACTTGAGACTTAAAGTTTTTCTTCAATACTTTAAGCTTGAGAAATACAGAACATATTCTTCACTTTTGGTTTTCTATCTCTAGCTCTTTTCTTGTGTCATTATAATATGTGATTTTGTCTTCTCAAGCTACCCTTTGAAATCTTCTGTTTAATTCTTTTACTTTGTCATGTCTTCCTTTTATTTTAGCTTCTCAATGTTCCAGAGCAACTTTCAGAGTCTCTTTTGACATATAATTTGTTCTTTTCTTTTTTCCTGTCATTTTAATAACCTTTTTCTTTCCTCATGAATGATATCTTTGATGTCCTCCTACAACTCACCTGGTTTCGATAATTAGTGTCTAACACATTTAATCTCTTCTGTAGATGGTCTCTGCATTCAGGTGGGATATACTCAAGGTCTTACCTTGGTTCTAGTATACTTGTTCTAATTTTCTTTAGTTTCATTGTGAACCTGTATATTAGTAGCTGATGGTCTGATCCATAATCAGGACCTTGTCTTGTTCTGATGTTTGGTTATGTGGTTTTCCATCATTTTTCCCCCCACAAATTAGTCCATTTGGTTCCTTTAAGTTTCATCTGGTAAATCCCATGTGTATAGCTACCATTTATGTTAGTAAAAATGTATTTCCAATGAAAAGGTTCTTGGTCTGACAAAATTCTTTCATGTGATCTCCAGCCTCGTTTCTGTCACCAAAGCCATATTTTCTAACTACTGAGCCTTCTTTTGTTTTCAACTTTTGCATTGTTGTTGTTGTTGTTGTTGTTAAGTGCCATCAAGTCCTGTCTAACTCATAGCGACCCTCATGGGGTTTTCAATGCCAGATTCTTTTGGGATTGCCTTGGGAGTGGGTTGCCACGTCCTTTTCTGATTTTTGCTGTGCTGGGAATCGAACTCGGGACCTCAGAGCCTGCAGAGTGGTACTCTACCAACAGAGCTAAATCCCAGCCCTTTGCATTCTAGTCACCAGTAATTATCAGTACATCCTGATTGTATGTTTGATCAATTTCAGACTACAGAAGTTGGTAAAAATCTTCCCTTTCTTCACTTTTGGCCTTAGTGGTTGGTGCGCAAATGTGAATAACAGCCATATTAAATGATTTCCCTGATAGATGCATGGATATTATTCACTGAGTAATATCATGAATATTATTCATGGATATTATATCAATGGCAGTATTGTACTTCAGGGTAGATTTAAGATGTCTTTTTTTGATGATGAATGCAACCCCACTTCTCTGTAAATTGTCATTCCTGGCGTAGTTGATCATATGATTATCTGATTTAAAATGTCTCATATCAGTAGATTTTATCTCACTGACGTCTAGAATGTTGATCTTTATGTGTTCCATTTCACTTTTGAATATTTCTAATCTTCCTACATTCATACTGAGTACATTCCATGTTCCAATTATTAATGGATATTTGTTGTTGTTGTTAGGTGCCATCGAGTCAGTAGCCGACTCATGGCAATCCTCATAGGGTTTTCAATGGCTGACTCTTTCGGGATTGCCTTGGGAGTGGATTGCCAGGTCCTTCTCCCATTTTTGCAGTGCTGGGAATTGAACTCGGGACCTCAGAGACTGCAGCGCCGTGCTCTACCAACTGAGCTAAATCCCAGCATGTTAATAAACAATGAGTAAGTTTTAAATAACTTTTGTCATATTATATTGCTATTGTTGTTGTTGTTGTTGTGTGCTGTCGAGCCGGTATCCGACTCATAGCGACCCTCATAGGGTTTTCAATGGCAGACTGTTTCAGGATTGCTTTGGGAGTGGATTGCCACGTCCTTCTCCCATTTTTGCAGTGCTGGGAATTGAACTTGGGACCTCAGAGTCTGCAGTGCAGCACTCTACCAACTGAGCTAAATCCCAGCCCATTAATAGATATTTACAGTTCAGTTATTCTTCTCATTTTGAATCATGGCACATCAGCATATGGAGGTCCCTGAGGCTTTATTCCTTTCCCGTTATTAAGGTTGACTCTACTTTGAGGAGGCAACTCTCCCTCAGTCATCTTCTGAGTGCCTTCCAACCTGGGGAGCTCATTTTTTTGGCACTATATCAGACAGCATTATCATTCCTGCGTTATGTTTTTGTTGTTGTTAGGTGCCATGGAGTTGGGTTCAACTCATAGCAACCTTATATACAACAAAGGAATCACTATCTTTCACTGTGCCAGGCTTGGCACTATTGCCAGTGCTTTTGTCCTATTCATAGTGTTTTCAGTGGCTGATTGATTTGAGAATTATTCTGGCTGATCCTTCTCCCAAGCCTATAACACCTGGTATTTCCTGATGGTCTCCCATCCAAGTACTAACCAGGCTGGACCCTGCTTAGCTTCTGAGATCTGAGGAGATTGGACATTCTTGTATTATAGTTATAGCTAACAAGGATATTAACTCAGTCCCAAGGTAAGATAGCTAGTAAGGTTTCTGGGTTCACTAACCCAGTGCCTATAATCTTAAATCACCATGTCATCTTAACTCTTAGCAATGCAGCATCATCAAGAAGAAGTTTGCAGGTAGGAGATTTGTAAAAATATGGGTGAAGGCATATGTCAACATTCCTGAAAGCCTTAAAGAGACAACACTTTGCTTCAAAGTATGCCATTTTAAATTATTGATTGCAATTGCTGGTGTATATGTGCATTAAAATCCAAGGGATTTAGCAGTGATTATTATGAAAAGCATTCTGTCCAAGTTGACAGAGTTTCTTGCCACACAGCCTAGGCCATGGACCAATGTGAAATGTGCATTGTACTGGATTGCATTGACTCCAGGAAGCTCTCAGAATCTTTCTGTATGCTGCATTAATCTGAAATCTGCCCATGAGTTGGATTTTCCTTCCTTGCACTCAATGGTTGCTAACTTGGTTACTATTTATGTAATGTTTGCTTTAGTTTTTCTCTTGGGTTCTACACTTTGGTGTACCTGGGCATCTGCTGTAGTCCATTGGCTTACTCTTTACACCCCAGATTTCCAGGACCCTGGCCACAACTTCCTTTTAGCTAGAATGAGAAAAAGAATACATCCAGGTTTTCCTCTATATCTGGCAGAATGAAAACTGCTGGAGTAGGAGTCTCCCTCTAATGATTAACATTTTAATTTTTTCGGTATGCAAATGGTTCCATAATTCAATTTGATAGTGTTTATGACAACATATAATAAATACTATAAAAAACCTAAGTTGTTCTGGATATGTTAGCTCATTAAAACAAACGCTTGCTAGATTCTATAGCAAGCTTTGGAAATATGACACTAACTCATGTAAATTACCATGACAAATGTGCTTTAAGACCAATAATGTGTGTCTTGATTCATTAATAGTTAGATCCACCATCTCCCTGTTGGGTCTCAAGAAAAGTCAAGAGGAGACCGATGGAAGAGAAATTGATGCTCAAATACTGCCAACCTTCAGGCTGTCTGATTAGCATGTGTAATTTGGTGGCTGTCTTCTGTGACGCTGTGCACCTGTGATACTAGCCTCGTGTTTTTGATCCTGCAAGCTCTGGGAAGGGCCTCAGAGCTCAATATGTTCTTCCTGCCAATACCTGATGTGAAGTCTGGATTTATGCAGCGTCCTTAGGCTCCCTCTGGCTCAAAGAAAAAAAAAAAGAAAAGAAAAGAAAAGAAAAAATATTTTGCAAGGCTTGGAAGGGATCTGCCAGACTAACCCCAGCACAGGTGAGTGGCAATGGAACCAGTCCAACTGGGAAACCAGCATATCTCCTGCCTAGAAGCACCGAGGAGTCACAGGCATAAATATGAAATAAAGCTGCCCACGGGGAAGGCATGCTCGTGTTTTATAATGGATTTATTTCTTATAAAGCATCTCAGATTCCAGGCACTGTCCAGACCATGGCTGTTGAGGTTTTGCTAGGAAGAAAGCACCTCCTCACTTACTTAGGAAAAATATGATTTAAAGTTGTAGGAATGACTTTAGGAGAGGTTAGATACATTGAAATATACCTTTCTTCTTCTTTTTGCTCCTAAGCCTTGCTGTTTCATTTTGCTTTATACAAACTGCCTAACAACAAAGGATGGAAAGATTTATTCAATACAGCCATAGAGTTCTGAAAAATCCCAAATCTCTAGACCTTGGTTGTCTGTGGATTGTCTCTCACATTGTATATTTTCACAATTTGCAAAATTGGCATTCTTTATGGCATCCACAATGGACGTTGCCTTCTATCAGTAGAGCAATTTAAAGTTGAATGCACAAGTTCAGGAGCATTCTTTGATTAATCTTCATGACAAACTACTGAGAGCACATTTTCCAATTTTCAAATTGGAAAAATGAGACTGAGGAAACTTAAGGAAAGTGCCCAGCATCTTAGAATGAGTAGGAGGCCAAGATGGACACTAAACACATGCCTTCTAGTTTTCTGCTTGTCTCATTTTATTAAAGTGCCTTGGATGTGAAAAGGAGAAGTCCTGCTTTCCTTTGGTACTTAACAGCTCTTGCAATCTCACTTCTGGTTGGAAGTAGGCTTTGGAAAGCAGAACCTGCCTTCACTCATACTAGCTCATGTTATTCTGTCTTTGTAGAAGATAGTCAGACATATGCCAGTTGGCAGTCAACGAGCAGTCAACTTTGAGATCTCTTTGATGCAGAATTAACCATGTACCTTGGAGGAAAAAGATAATGATAAGATTGAGTTAATTAGTGAAGGTATTTTTATCAAGCACCTATTATGTTCCAGGCATTCTAGTATCTGTCTTTTAGAATACTTGGAGAAACTAGACTTTTACATATATAAATACACATTTTTTCATCTGTATAAGTTAGCTTTCTATTGTTATAATGAAATATCTGAAATAGGGTACTTTTAAAATAAAGAGAGGTTTATTTTGGTGCATGGATTTGGAAGCTCAAGTCCAAGACTGGGTGACCTGATTGGTATGGACATTTGGTGAAGGTAACAAATCATGGTGGGGGCATGTTTCAAAAGAGTGCTCATGGCTTGAGCCAGGAAGCAGAGAGAGACTGAGGTACCAGAGTTCCACAGTCCTCTTTGTGGGCACACTCCTACTGATCTAAACACGTCATAGATGGAACCATTTTTTTAGAATTTTGTGGATCTAAGGATTGAATCCAGCACATGCTGGGCAAATTGTCCACCACACTGAGGTGTACTCCAAGGCCCTTTTTATTTTTTACTTTGATACAAGATCTCCCTAAATTGTACAAGGTGCCTCTTGCCTTGAATTCGTGATCCTCCTACCTCAGCCTCCCAAGTCGCTGGGATTATAGGTGTGCATCACCTTGCCTGGTGGCAACTTTTGAAGGTCCACAGGATCTCCCAAAACCACCATCTTAGGGACCAAACATTTATATATGGACATTTAGGAAATTACCTGTATTTGAACCATAGCACCATCCAATCATCTATTGGTTTAGATCATTTCAATACCAAGTATATGGAGTAGCAGCCTCTTCCAAAGAAAGAAGATAAGAAGGGGAAAAAAACTCATCCAACAAAGCAAAAGTCTCTGGGCTTAATACATTCAAAAGAAGATCATGGCTAATCTCCTTGAAAGTATATTGGCTCCATTTAAGTTTTCTCTATCCCAGTAAAATTCAATGACTGGCTCAAGAAGTATAATGACTAGAGTCAGAACAGCCTTGGCCCATTGGAGTGCTTCCCTTTCATTCTCATCAGCTGCATTTCACGCCAATGAGTCCTAGACTACTAGCCTGTGTTAGGTTGTTAGGTGCCGTCGAGTCGGTATCCGACTCATAGCTACCCTCTGTACAACAGGGGAAACACTATTGTCAGTGTTTCTCTGCTGTTCATAGGGTTTTCAATGGCAGATTGATTTTTGGGAGGGGGTTGCCATGTCCTTCTCCCAAGCCTACAGTATCTGGTGTTCCCAAGCGGTCTCCCATCCAGGTATTAACCAGGCCCGGCCCTGCTTAGCTTCTGAGATCTGAGGGGATCAGATGCCACAGGGCTATGGCTGCAGGCATGCACTAGCCTGTATGGTGCCTCTTTTAGTTTTCCTTTCCTTTATCCCTGAGATGCACAATCTCAAATGAAAAGGAAAAGCTTTGACAGTTGCCTTGGAAGATTTATAAAATACCAACTTACTGCTGTTTCCAGGTATGGCATACCTATCAGCCTGTACTAGTAGACCTATTGAACATAATTGAATACTTAAAAATGAAGTATGCTTCATATAATGCAGGTGTAAAATCAATTGCAGCAAAGCAAGTTAAAAAAAAACTCCACCAAGATTTATTGGTATTGATTTTATTTTATTGTCTTTTTCATTAGATTTGTGCTTCAATTTCACCATTTCGATTTCTTATTAAGAGATTGCATAAAAATCTTTATGCAAAAATCTTAGCTAAACAAGCAAGGAACACAACTGTAAATGCATTATTGTAAAACTGAAATGTTTACCATATATCTAGAAGACAAATAGAACTAACATTTAGGGTGTGCTGAGTACAAGGTATGAGGCATGTGTTCATCATTAATTCATTTACTTTTACAAGCAGTAGTGGTATCTTACAGTCTGGCAGTTTGGGTTTGTAGAAATTACATAATCTATGTAAGGGTTCTGAGCTGGTCAGTAGCATAGAGGAAAATGGATATTTAAAATCAGGTTGTCTGAATTCTATTATTTCTATTTCTTTTAAGCAGTTGTTGGCCCATCAAGGCTGACTATCCACCTAATATGCAAAAGATGCTTTTATTTCTACTTCTCTTTGCTTTTTTCCTCAACAAGGAAAGAACCATCAAAGGGCTGTTTAAAATACATTATATCCCAAACTAAGCTACTAGTTTCTTCATATTTGGAAAAGTATTAAAACAGGCATTTCAAGGAGTAGCTGAAATGTGAGACTCAGCAGGACCATAGGTATGGTCAGTTTGAAGGACAAATAGAACAAAATGATTTGTTGGGCACTGGTATAGCACATTTATGCACATATTAAATTAGCATGATAAGGGAGTGTAGAAGGTAGATGAAGTTTGGGTAGATGGTACAGGTAAACTGAGGTACCTATATTGGTAAACAGAAAACTCTAAGAAGAAAAAGTAGGTAGGTATAGACAGCTATGTGTGTTAGGCTAGGAACATGGACTAGTGGGTGGGAATGTTTCACCTCTCTGGGAAGGTAAGGCGGTATTGATCAGAATCTGCTAATCCCCAGTAAAATCTGGACTTCACTGTACTGTGATTTGGCATCTATTATTCGATTTAACAACTGCCAGGGAGTGAGTTCTCTCCTCCTGCTTCTGGACATTTATTTTCCTTAGGGAAGTATTTCTTGACTTTGTTACTTAGGAGTTATAATAGTTTCCTAAGGATGCTCTAACAAGGTACACTAAACTCGGCAGCTCAGAACAGCATACATTTGTTGTCTCCCAATTCTGGAGCTTAGAAATCTGAAATCAAGGCATTGGCACAGTTGACCCCTTTATATATGGACATTTAGGAAATTACCTATTTTTGAACCATAGCAACATCCAATCATCTATCAGTTTAGATCATTTCAATATTAAGTATATGGAGTGGCAACCTCTTCCAAAGAAAGAAGATAAGAAGGGGAAAAAAAAACCTCTCAACCAACAAAGCAAAAGTCTCTGGGCTTAATACGTTCAAAAGAAGGCTCTGAGGGAAAAGTCTATCCAGGCCTCTCGGTTAGCCTCTAATGCTGAGGACAATCCTTTGTGTTCCTTGGCCTATAGGTGTCTCAAAGCAATCTCCTCCTCTGTGTTCACCTGCTGTTCCATCAGTGTGTCTGAGAGTCTCTTCTGTCTTCTAATAGTGTCCTCCCTGGGTGTCTGTGACCAAATTTCCCTCTACTTAGAAGGACACCCATCAAATTCAGTTAAGCCTCATCCTCATGACCTCATATTAACTCAGTTAAACCTGTAGAAAACCTACTTCCAAATAAAGTAGTTGGGTTGCGGAATCCAATCCATCTTTCTTTCTTGGGTGAGGGGGCACCATTCAACTCATCACAACAGAGTTGGTAGACAGTATGCTAACTTGCTACATTTTACAAAAGAGAAAACTGAGCAAGGATTTTCAAACCTTGTATTTCACTAGCATGATTTGATCTCAGACCTAACTCCAAATCAGTTTCTTCCCACTATATCTGCTTTTTAATGAATGCTGATGGGATTCACTGAAAGGCCATGATAAAATATGTGGTTCAGGGCATAGGATCCAGGAAGCTGAGGGTGGGTGGTAGGCACAATCCATGATACTTTATATTACCTGCTACTAAGCAGACCCTTGATAATTGTTATATGATTTCAGAAATCACACAAAGCTTCAAGGCCAATGAGATATCAAGAATTGCTTTTGAGAATTCAGATATGTCACCAATAATTTCCAAACAGTCTTCCTGGTATACTGCATAGCATATTAATAGGAAAATTGATTTCCTGATTAAATTTCTCTCAAGTGGTCTGCCTTTAGTTTGCCAATAATTAGAAAGATCTGCCATATGCTTTACTTTTCTATTTTGAAGCACTATCTTTGGAACAAAATGCATGGAACTAAACAGACCTGGCTTCAAACACTAGTCCCTTCCTTTGCTGGCTTTATAATCTTGGGAAACTTACTCTTTGTTTCTCCTCCTTATATTAACCTCCTTTGTTTCTCTATAAAGTAAATTTGGCAGCATTATTTGTGAGATTAATTTAAAAAATCTATAAGGAGTATTAGACTAGAGAAGCTGGTAAACAGTAACACCATTAAGAATGTTCTATGCTGTTACTGTAATTGTCTCACGACTCTTTGTATGTGATTTCACATTCAGTGGTCATATAATTTGTGACATAGACACTAGTTTTATCCCCACTTTTCAGATGGGAAAACTGAGAAGGGATTAGGATCTAGGTCAAGCACTCATAGCTATAAAGGAGTAGGGGAAGGCATAGGAGCAGGCTTGGCTTAGAACTGTTTAACTCCGAAGCCTTATTCATTGTCTTCTCATCCTGTTTAATATATTGGATTATTTTAGGGCATACAAGGTAATGTTGTTTACCTTAAGTAATCAGATAGAAAAAAAATCTAAATCTAATTTCAGAGTGTTTGTTTACATATGATCCTTCAGACACTAGTAAAATAAAAAACAAGGAATAAACAAAAAAAAATAAGCTTGACTTCTGTAGTAAGTAATGGGCATAGCTAGGAATGCATCTCCACTGGACACTCATCCCATCTCATGATCTTCACCATGACATCATCACAAGTCTCTTGGCTTATCCTGGGAAAAAAGGTAGTCCTGAGGCCAATTTAGATCACAAGGAGATTTTAAATAAATCACCAAAGTATAAAATACACACACACACAGACACACACACACACACACACACACACACACACACACACACACACAGGAGAAGGACATGGCAATCGATTCCCTATGCAATCCGGAGCAATCAGCCATCAAAAACCCTATGAGGGTTGCTATGAGTTGGACATGACCCAATGGCACCTAACAACAACAACAACAAATATGTGTGTGTGTGTGTGTGTGTGTGTGTGTGTGTGTGTGTGTGTGTAAGTGGTAAAAGTAGGATGAGAAATCAGATAATATGTGAGTTGCCAAATGTGAACCCAAGAGATAGATAACAGGTATCCAAAAGCAAAATAAGGTTGAAAAATCAGGCTAACAAGGGTTGATGAAGAAAAGAAGCCACAGACCAAAAGAAGAACCAATGAAGGAAGCCATTTATGAATGGTCTCCGGCTTGGGTCCATTGAGGGTCCCAGCACAGCTCATAAAGTAGAAGAACTCAAAAGTTTCATATTATGTTCCAGGGGACAAAGGCATTCCAAGGAACCACCTGTTCCAATAGCCAGCTGCTATGGTCTCATTGTATTGCTTCAAATTCACATGTTGGAAAGTTAATACCCAAGGAAATATTGGGAGATTGGTCTTAATAGAGATTTTTAGGTCATGAGGGTAAAATCTCATTAATTGATTAACATTACTGTCCTCTGTTTTCCTTTTCTGCCATGTAATCAAACATATCCCTATTTGCGCTTCTGCCTTCCACCATGTAAGGACAAAGCAAGAAGGTCCTTACCAACCAGGCATTGGCATCTTGATCTTGGATTTTTCAGCCTCCAGAACTGTGAGAAATAAATTTCTGTTCTTTATACATTACTGTGTCTCAGGCAATCTGTATAGCAACACAAATGAACTATGATAACTCTTCCTTAGTGGCTCATCTGATCACTGTGTGGTGGGACAGTCACCATGAAGCCAAATGTATTTGTTTTGAAGCTGCTACAATATATACATCTGGAGCTGTACCACTGTCATCAGATCTTGGAAGCTAAGCAGTGTCAGGCCTGGTTAGTCTTTGGATGGGATACCTCCTGGGAACACCAGGTGCTATAGGCTTAGGAGAAGGACCTGGCAACCCACTCGCAAAAAACAATCAGCCATTGAAAACCCTATGAACAGCAGAGAAACACTGACAATAGTGTTTCATCTGTTGTATGTAAGGTCACTCTGTGTCAGACTCCTACACCACCTAACAACAACAATAATATATGGGCATTACATACAGATCTACACTATGTAAACTCATTTTCTCATGAGGAATCAGAACAGTCCAGTCTGAACTACAAGCTGAGCTCATTTATGATAAGTGAAAGAGGAAAAGATTCGTGTGTCATAAGACTACAATGGTGGACTCCGTTTCTATTATTTCAAATGTCACAACAGTTAGAGTTCTGACTTTTGTAAGAGCTCAATCACTGAAGGGTTGAATAGAGGAAGTGATTAGGACTGAATTTCCCTCATGCTTGGGCCTAGTTGTTTTGAAGAAAAAGTTCAGATATAATTTTTTTCTAATAAGTCATGAATATGCCTGGAAGAATTTCAGTGATCTGCTTTTCAGACTAAGGAGTTTGATGAATCAAATGGTGGAACGTGTCTCTTTAAACTCATAATTACTATTTTAGATTGCTATGGCAGAGATAGGGATCCACTGAACTTGATTCTGTAAAAGATATATCTCAACTCTGCCGGTTGTTTGAGGAAGAAGGAAACTGGACATGTGGATTGAGCAGATGGTGAGCTGAGACTACACCTAATTCCTATTGTTAAACTGTCCTGAAGTCAATGAAATCACAGCTGTCAAAGAATTGTAGAGCAATTTGGTGGAAATTAAAATCTAATTTTGGAAACAATTCATAGGTTTGATGGACATGAATCATACCTTATGTTT